>PIJE02000779.1:48039-73039 GCA_002895965.2 Coryphaenoides rupestris | reverse complement strand
CATCTGAGATTTCAACTGGCACCACAGAGCCAGGTGCTATCAAACAGAACCCCCCCGCCCCACTCACACACACACACACACACACACACACACCCCCCACCACCAGGCCCCACCCCCCTGTACCCCCTCCCAGGCCCCGCCCACCTCACCACGGTTTTGTTTTATGTCCCTGTGTTCTCGGAGAGCTTTATCTGCGTTTGACCCTGGGAGTCGTGTGTGTGTGTGTGTGTGTGTGTGTGTCTGTGTGTGTGCGTGTGTGTGTGTGTGTGTGTGTGAAAGTCAGATTGACCTTTGGGGCTAACCTCGAACACAAATCAACGTGTTCCCCCACAATGCACGGGGACAGACGGTCCTTTTGACAACCGCCAGTGACCCCAGAAGTTCAATCGGCGTGTTCGCGATATCTGCCCGCCCCCCCGCACCCCCCTCCTTACAAAACCACGACACTTCTGCTCCACGGCGAGGCTTCCGGGACGGTGGGTGGTGACGATTAGGAGTTTAGCTAATTTAAAGAATATAAATGGCGGTTTTGAGCTGCCCTGGTTGCCTTGGTTTCTCCTGCTAGCACGAGCGCGCTATTAGCGATGGTGGCTCCACTGCTTCTACACTCTCTCTGTCTTACAGCCCACTGCCGCGTGTGTCATCACTGACCCGTCCATAAAAACACAAATAAAACTAACAACAACAATAAAATAAAATACAAATATCCACATAAAAAAATAAAAAAGCAACAACAACAACATCTTCTGGTGTCCGCCGCTGCGGTTGCACATGTAATAGCCGCGTAATATTGTCTACCTGGAATGTGTTGTGTTGTGTTGTGTTGTGTTACCGCGTGCGGAGACACAAAGACCAGTGTCTGTCTCGCTACGCTACCGTTTGGCCCGGGGGCTGCTGGGTAATCTCACGGCGTTGTCATGGCGGTTTTGATTCCGGGGCCTCGGGGGTCATGATCTCTGCATCTTGGAGTGGAGAGAGAGAGATGTTTTCTCTGTTTGTGTGTGAGTGCGTGCATGCGTGAGTGTGTGTGTGTGTGCACGTGTGTGCATGTGCGTGTGTGTGTGTGTGTGGGTGCGTGCTATCCCACACAGCCCACACTCTGTGCTCTTTGACGCCGATGGCCATATAAGGCAGCCGGCGCCATGGTAACGGCAGGGCTTGAATAGCAGTGTCAAATCCCAGAGTACACACACACACACACACATGCACACACACACACACACACACATACCAACGCACGCATGCGCGCACACACTCACACACACACACACACACAGAGACTGCCCCCTCCCCCTCTGCGCACACTGCCTGCTTCCCTCTCTCTCTCACTTGCTCGCTATCTCTCTCTCTCACCCCAACGCACGCATAAACATACATAGGTTCATAGAGAAAAAAAAAAGAGAGAGAGATCAATTTTGTCCACTGGATTCTAAAATCCATCATCGGGCGGTGGGGGGGGGGGGCAGTCACCACCTAGTTAGCCCCTTCTTCCTCTCTGCTTCTCCTCCTCAAATCTTAATTAAATTACTAGTCTCTGAAACCAGAGTAGAGAATTTCTCAAATCCCCCCCCCCCCCCCTCTCTCTCTCTCTTTTTAGTTTGATTCATCACAACAACACACACAACACACACACACACACAACACACACACACACACACACAACACACACACACACACAACACACACACACACACAGAGCCTCACGCAGAAATGTCTCGTTCGCTCTGTTCTCTGTTCTGTAGAGAGAGAGAGAGACAGAGAGAGAGAAAGAGAGAGAGAGAGAGAGAGAGAGAGAGAGAGAGAGAGAGAGACAGAGAGAGAGAGAGAGACAGAGAGAGAGAGAGAGAGAGAGAGAGAGAGAGAGAGAGAGAGAGAGAGAGAGAGAGAGAGAGAGAGAGAGAGAGAGAGAGAGAGCGAGCCTGGAGAGGAACCGCCGGAGGAGAACCACAGACACACACACACACACACGAGTCACGCCGATCTGCTTCCCCTTATTCTTCCTCGTTGGTTTTGCGTGAGCAGCGTGCGCGCGTGTGTGTGTGTGTGTGTGTGTGTGTGTGTTTTTAACCCCCCACCACCACCACCACCACCACCTCCTCGGTTTGCCGCTGTCGGACCCGAAGGATCTGAGAGCTGAGGAGCAGAGGATATCACCACCACCAGCACCACCTCCTCCTCCACCCAGCACACTCTGTCCACGAAAACAAGGAAGGAAGAACTTCCTTGTGATCAGGAACCTATTTGAAGGAACAGAGACAGACACACACACACACACACACACACAGAGAGACTACTAGCTTGTGAGGTTAGCAGAGGCGGTCCAAGCAAGCTCACCGCTGGCTGCCGAGAAGCTACAGTCATGATCACACAGATGTGGTCGGACAGCTAGCTGTGGTGTTTTGTGTGCGTGTGTGTGTGTGTGTGTGTGTGTGTGTGTGTGTGTGTGTGTGTGTGCTGGTGTTTCCGGACGAGCATTTCGTTGTTTTTGTTTTTTGTTTTTTGAGGAGGAGGAGAGTCAGCATGTTGAGACCCTTGCTGAGAGGATCGCCAGAGAATAGGAGACTGGTATCCCCGTCCGGTATCCCCGTGGTCTCTCCGGCGGAAGCATCGCTGGGTGGAAGAAGGAAGATCTAGGGGAAGGGAAGGGAAGGGAAGGGAGGGGGGGGGGGGGGGCGGTATTCCACAAGGAGGCGATTGGGAAGCCTTACGGGTGTTTTCCTTCCAAGCAAACAAGGTAAGGCGTGATTCATTCGAAACTTGCCATTGTTTGTGATGATATCAATACTGTGTCTGAGGGGGTGGGCGGGTTATAGGGCGGCTGGCGTGTCCCTTTAAGTGCCAGATAATGTGTGTGTGTAAGGGGTTACTTTAAGAGGGAACGGCCGTGGCTGGAGGCTGGAGGCTGCATGTGCTGCGCTGCGCTGCCACGGGGCGGGCGGCCGAGCCTCGCTGACGGCCACCGAGGTCATTTCATTTTATGATCGTATTTTTCAGCCGTTACTGTCGCTCCAGAAACAGAAACAGAAAACAGAAAGCAGGGGCTCGGGGGAAGTGACTGTGTCTGAGAGTGTGTGTGTGTGTGTGTCTGAGAGTGTGTGTGTCTGAGAGTGTGTGTGTATTGGTGAGATATTTTCCCCCTCGTTTCGCTCGTATTGTGTGGTTGTTTTTTTTGCCGTTTTGACTCATTGCTTCCCCCTCTCCTCTCCTCAGAAAGGGAGGTGTTCTTGTTCTTCTTCTTCCTCTTCTTCTTCTTCTTCTCCTCCGACGGACCGGAGACCACCGAGAGACACCGAGTGGAGTCGACGACGACGACGACGACGGGGGGGGGGGTCTTCATCTTTATCTTTATCTTTAGTTTGTTATCTACGGAGGGGGTTCATAAAGAGTGAAATAACAACACAAAACCAAAGAAAGTTGTTACCAGCAGCAGCAGCAGCAGCAGCAGCGGTGGTGAGGACTCGGAACTGTTTCCAGGTCACAGCGGAGTGGGAGGAGCCTGATCGGAGCCCCTCCCCCACCAACCACCACCGCCGCCGCCACCCTCTTCTCTCCGCGGCGCCAAACCTCCTCCTCCTCCTCCTCCTCTTCCTCCAACTTCTCCTCCTCATCCGGGCTTCTCTTCCTCCTCCTCCTCCTCCTCCTCCTTGTATAACCAGGGAAGTTTAACAAAAACGCTCAACCTCAAACACGCGGAGGAGCAACAGCAGCAACAACAACAACAACTACAAGAGGGAGGAGGAGGAGGAGGAGGAGGAGGAGACGCGGGACTTTTGTGTTTTTATTTGTGTTTTTTTTTGTTTTGTTAATTTTTTCGCGCTATTTATGTGACCCCCGGCCGGACGACACCCAGCCAGCGGACAGCGGACAGCGGACAGCGGAGTTCGGCCGCTGACCGAGCGATGGCCATGGTGAGCGGGGGCTGGGGAGACCCCAACGGGGGCACCAACGGCTTCGGCGGCGGCGACAAGGGCTACATGAAGGGGGAGGACGAGGACGGCATCGGCGGTGGTGGAGGAGGTGGAGGTGGAGGTTCGCCCCTGGGTGGAGGTGGTGGAGGTGGTCCTGGTGGTGGTGGTGGAGGTGGTGGCGGCGGGGGCAGCAGCGACATGGAGGCGGGCGACGAGGACAAGGCGTGCGTGGTGGACTGCGTGGTGTGCGGCGACAAGTCGAGCGGCAAACACTACGGGGTGTACACGTGTGAGGGCTGCAAGAGCTTCTTCAAGAGGAGCATCAGGAGGAACCTCAACTACACGTGCAGGTGATGGTGCTGCTGATGGTGCTGGTGGTGGTGGTGGGAGGGTGGGGGTCTGTGTCTCACAAACGGGTGAAGTATGGAAACACCCTTTGACCCCATAGAAAGGAAATTGACCAAGACTACAAGGGCTCGAGTGTGTGTGTGTGTGTGTGTCTGTCCACTTGTACTGTTCTGTGTGTGTGTGTGTGTGTGTGTGTGTGTCTGTCCACTTGTACTATTCTGTGTGTGTGTGTGTGTGTGTGTCTGTCCACTTGTACTATTCTGTGTGTGTGTGTGTGTGTGTGTCTGTCCACTTGTACTGTTCTGTGTGTGTGTGTGTGTGTGTGTCTGTCCACTGTACTGTTCTGTGTGTGTGTGCTCTGTCCACTTGTACTATCTGTGTGTTGTGTTGTGTGTTGTCTGTCCACTTGTACTAATTCTGTGTGCTTGTGTGTGTGGTGTCTGTTCACTTGTAGTATTCCTGTCCTGGTGTGTCCCGTCCCACTTGTACTATTCTGATGTGTGTGTGTGTGCCGTCACTTGTACTGTTCTGTGTGGTGTGTGTCTGCCCACTTGTACTAATTCTGTGTGGTGTTGGGTGTATGTGTGTGTCTGTCAACTTGTACTATTCTGTGTGTGTGTGTGGTGTGTCCTGTCCACTTGTAGCTATTCTGTGTGGTGTGTGTGTGTCTGTCCACTTGTACTATTCTTGTGTGTGTGTGTGTGTGTGTGTGTGTCTGTCCACTTGTACTATTCTGTGTGTGTGTGTGTGTGTGTGTCTGTCCACTTGTACTATTCTGTGTGTGTGTGTGTGTCCTGTCCACTTGTACTATTCTGTGTGTGTGTGTGTCTGTCCACTTGTACTATTCTGTGTGTGTGTGTGTCTGTCCACTTGTACTATTCTGTGTGTGTCTGTGTGTGTGTCTGTCCACTTGTACTATTCTGTGTGTGTGTGTGTGTGTGTCTGTCCACTTGTACTATTCTGTGTGTGTGTGTCTGTCCACTTGTACTATTCTGTGTGTGTGTGTGTGTGTGTGTCTGTCCACTTGTACTATTCTGTGTGTGTGTGTGTGTTGTCTGTCCACTTGTACTATTCTGTGTGTGTGTGTGTTTGTGTTTACAGCGTCACACACAACCCCCTGCCTCATCATCATCATAATACAAGGGGGGTGGGGTGGGGGGGGGGTGTATAACACCAAATTGATGTTCATCATAAAGGAAATGTGTATCTCATTAAAAAGCTCAGTTGATTCAACTACATGTGCACACAAACAGGCGAAACCATATGCACTGAACTGTACTGTACACACACACACACACACACACACACACACACACACAACAGATGAATGAACAAACAGACAGACAGACAGACAGACAGACATGTAGGCTCACTGAATAATTCAATCCAAGTCGTTCCATTATAATGGTTATAGTTCTTCAAAGGAAATGGATGCAAATTGCCATAATGAGTCAAGCAATTGGATTATGTGCAGAGCTCTCTTACATTCTCGCCCACAATGTGTGTGTGTGTGTGTGTGTGTGTGTGTGTGTGTGTGTGTGTGTGTGTGTGTGTGTGTGTGTTGAATACACCTGCATGTCATGTACACAATGCCTCGATACTCAACACAAATTAGAATGTAAAAATCGACCCGAGACAGCACTAATACATTAATAGATGCACGTTGAAGAATGGTCTGCTTATGCCTGTACGTCTTCCATCGGTTCATGTTTTCCATTTCGCTGAATATATTGATGAAAGAAATGGAAGCGCAAAGTATTTAACACGCGGGTAAATCCGCCTCATACATACATACATACATACATACATTAGGTGAGCCTCAACACCTCCTAGGTATGTATGCATATATGTCTGTGTTCACACGGTCCATGAACATGCTTATAATGTTTAGGATCCTGTAAAAGGGAAAGCCAATGGGGACGTCAGACACATATTTACATGATGAAATCAGCATTGCATAGAAAACGTAGCCTCGGTGCAACTTGAATGGAAGCTTGGCTTGTTTCACTTGTATCGCCCCAGCAATCAGTTATTATTTTACCCGAAGGAACCAAGGGGTAACCATGTTCCACTTCAAGATTCCAGAAGTTCTACACATACAGGATGTGCAGTGAAATTAAAACGTGGCGATGCCCAGCGGGATGTGCAAAAGAACAGAACAGAACAATACAAATATCACAATATTGACAGTATTTACATGCAAAAAAGAGCTAGAGAGATAGTCTGGTGGTGGTTAGCCTGCATGTTTCTTCTAACCCATGCAAAAGGGGCTTGTTAGGGAAGTGAGAGATCCTTCTAGTGTCCTTATTTCCACCACCACCACCACCAACTCCTGCTCCAATTCCCCTTTCTGTCTTTCTATGAACCGGTATTTAGAGTCGGGGAGCAAGACTGAGACAAAAACACCCCAATCACTGAGCTTGTGCCCTTCTAAATCCTCATCGGCATCATCAGAAAATAGTTGCTGAAATAGCAGCCATCTTGTAATCGTGTAATGACGGTTCTCGACCCACGTGACCCCGACTGAATGTGGCCCGTCGAATGTGCTCTCAGGTCCAACCGGGAGTGCCAGATCGACCAGCACCACCGGAACCAGTGCCAGTACTGCCGCCTGAAGAAGTGCTTCCGCGTGGGCATGCGCAAAGAAGGTATCTTCCTCTCCTAATGCTAGTCGCGCCCACATCCACATACACATCCATCATGTCCACCTAGCTAGCTGATAGCCGAAGCTACGAAGCCCCCCCCCCCCCCCCCCCCCCACCCTTCTCACATCCATTCTGCAACCTAGTTGGCTGCTAGTGCTAATGCTACCTGTGCTTCATCGATTTCTACCTAGAAATCGGCGACCTATTCCCCCGTTCCCACATAGATGTCTGTTAGCTAGTGCTATGCTGTTAGCTAGGGCTACACTACACATTCCCTCATCTATTCTCTTCTAGCTAGCTGCTAGCTAATGCTACCTGCTGCTCTCCATCCGTTCCCACCTCTAAAAATGCTGTAGATGTCTGTGGCGTCTATCCATTACATAACATCTATACATTATATAACATCTATACATTATAGAACAATTTTATACATAATTTATTAATGCATCACATCTCTGTACATAATATCATATACTTCATTACTTCATTACATAATATCATATACACGTGGCGTGGCTCACTTGCAATGTCACAGTGAGTATATGCATGCACTTCTGTTGACGTGATATCGCTTGACTCGAACTCACGACTCTTGTCCTCGACAAGATTCAATGAACTGAGGACCTGGGGATCGAGCGGGAAAGCCCGCCATTATTCACGTGGCTTCCTTCGATCCCGGACGTGCCAAATAAAATCAATCCCATCTCGGTTAAGGGCCTCTACCGCCACCAGCGCCCCTCGCCTCCCCACTCCCCTCCCCTCCTCCTCCTCCACCACCACCACCACCACCACCACCACCTGTGGGACGGAGCCAGGGCCACAGAGGGCTTTCCCGGGGCTCTGCGCTGGCTGCTAGCCGAGTGTGTCGTCGTTGACTCCGCTGTCACGTGCGCCAAGTGGCTTAATCCGGAGACTGCCGCTGAGAAACTTGACTGAGGGGCCTCCCCCTATCCCCCCGCCCCCCCGTCCCACAACACCCCCACCTGAGCCCTTCCATCAACCTTAAGCCCCTCCTCTCCTCACCCCCCCAGGCTTATCCCTACAGGAACCATAGTGTTGTCATCTACGCCCCTGCAGATCCAGCAGGTAGACCCCCCGCCCCCCCATGTCACTGCTATCACAGTGCGAAACCGGAAGATTTATGCGTTTCCAAATGTGAAATTGAGACGCGCAATGGAAAAAGTATGCGAACGAATTATGCAATCGGCTGAAACTGTTGACTTTTGTTGTTGTTGTTGGAGACAGACACTGACTTGTTGGTGGAGAATGGTTTTTTTGGAGATATCGATGTTTATTATTATTTTTTTTGTTGGTATTTATTTCATGGTTTGGTTTTTTTTGTGCGCAAAAAAAAAGAGAGACAAGATTGTGACTCTGGTCGGGCTGTGGGTCGAACTTGTCGTACCCGGGAACCTCGACGAGGCGTTTTGTCTTCCCGGTCGGTGGAGAAAGAGCGCGTGATTCTGGCGCCGGTGGTTCCATGTGTTTTATCGGAGGGAGCGGTCTCTCTTGTTACTGTTATTATCGTCCATTATGCTTTTCAGTGACGATATGGCGACCGGCCCTCCTCCTCCTCCTCCTCCTCCCTCAAGGGCAAGCCATGTTCGTTTTGAGTGCTTATCAATGTGCTGCTTTGTCTTATGGACACACACACACACACACGCACACACGCACACACACACACACACACACACACACACACACACACACACACACACACACACACACACACACACACACACACACACACACACGCGCAGCATGTTCGCCACCACCGTCACTCTGTCGGCCGCACAATATCCTCCTGGAAATAGAAATGAGACAAAAGCAGACATTTGCATTTCCATTTGTTTTACTGTGTGAGAGATAACCTTCAGGCGAGCGTTTCTCATCACAACGACCTCCTCCGACCTCCTCGCTCGGTTCTGCTGCTGGCTGGCTGGCTGGCTGGCTGGCTGGCTGGCTGTCTGTCGGCTTCTTATTCGTCAAGGAATCACGATTGCCCGGTGTGGCACTTTTTAATCTGGAATTAAAGCCGGCCGACCAATCGCACGCCGGCGTGTTGATAATCTGACACGCATGCACACTGCTACCGAGAGCCAATCAGCTCCTTCTTCTCTGCTCCTGTTTTATTTCGTCAAATCCCCTCTCTCTCTCGTGTCTCGAGTTCCCTCTGCAACCAATTATTCATGATTTATTCTCTCTTTATCCCCCCCCCACCCCTCCCCTTGTCCTTCATTCTCTTTCTCTTTCACTCTTTTCTTCGCCTTTACCTCTCAATCTCTCCTCTCCTCTCCTCTCCATCCTCACCCCCCCCCCCCACCCCCCAACCCCTCTGCCCCCCAACCAAACTTCAGCAGTCCAACGCGGGCGCATCCCACCTCAGCCCAGCCTCAGCCCCACCATCACGCCGCTAGGGGGCGCCAGCGGTCTCGGCGGCGTCGGCGGAGGCCTCGGCGGCGACTACTACAACCACAACAACAACGACAATAACGGCGGCGGCGGAGGCGGAGGGGGAGGCGGGGGTCAGCCGGTGTCGGAGCTGATCTCCCAGCTGCTGCGGGCCGAGCCGTACCCCAGCAGCCGCTACAGCCACCAGTACAGCCAGCAGGGCGGCGGCGGCGGCGGCGGCGGCGGCGGGGGCGGCGGCGGGGCGGACAACGCCATGGGCATCGACAACATCTGCGAGCTGGCGGCGCGCCTGCTGTTCAGCACCATCGAGTGGGCCCGTAACATCCCCTACTTCCCCGAGCTGCCCGTCTCCGACCAGGTTCGCTCCACGCCCACCGCAAGCAAGCCTGTTGTTGATTTGATTGTTTGATTTAGTTTTTAATATGCCGTGGGGGGGGGGGGGGGGATGTACTCATGCATGCCTGTTTATTTTCCCCCATTGTTTTTGATGAACGTATTTGTGTATTAACTGGTCAACGTGTAGTCTAGGAGTAGTAGAGTTGTAGGACTGTTCATTTTGGTTGGTGGTAGTTTTCGTCGTACATATTTCTCACATTTACCTTTTACATTTAGGGCATTGGGCTTGCGTTTTATCAGAGCTCGTAGCACACCTGTTTCAACACATTTTTATACTTATTGTCTGCGTAAATAAAGCCTATTTAAAAAAAAGGGTTTAATAAGAAACAAGTTACGCATTACAAACACGCGTGTACATCAAAATTGTGGGTTTTTTGCTAAACGCTAAATGCTGCCGAACCACCATGCTGTTGTGTTCTACTGTCTGATCTCTCTCTCTGTCTGTCTCCCCCCTCTCTGTCTCTCTCTCTCCCTCTGTTCTCTCTGTCTCTTTCTCTCTGTCTGTCTCCATCTCTCTGTCTCTCTCTCTGTATCTGTCTGTCTCTGTCTGTCTCTCTCCATCTCTCTCTGTCTGTCTCCATCTCTCTGTCTCTCTCTCTGTATCTGTCTCTGTCTCTGTCTCTCTCCGTCTCTCTCTGTCTCTCTCCCAGGTGGCGCTGTTTGCGGCTGAGCTGGAGCGAGCTGTTCATCCTGAACGCGGCTCAGTCGGCCCTCCCGCTCCACATGGCCCCCCTGCTGGCGGCGGCCGGCTTCCACTCGTCGCCCATGTCGGCCGAGCGCGTGGTCTCCTTCATGGACCAGGTGCGCGTCTTCCAGGACCAGGTGGACAAGCTGACGCGGCTGCAGGTGGACTCGGCCGAGTACAGCTGCCTCAAGGCCATCGCCATCTTCTCTCCCGGTATGTTTTTCTCATTGGGACGGTTAATAATTGTCGATTATAGATTTGTGCTTCCCATGATCACCCCTTATTAAAACTAATGCATTACATTTCTATAAAACAATTTATTATTTTAATAGTTGAATAGCCTCTTGTACATAGACTAGTTAACTTATTTTTTATGAAGTGTATCTTACTTATTCTATTAGGCTTATACACTTTATATATATCGTAGGGTAACGTAGTCGAAGTCGCCAGTTGGGGTCCAGCAAGCGCGCGTGCGTTTCGTCACACATTTATGGTTCTATTGTTTTTATTCTTAAGTTCTTATTTTTGAGCAACCTCTGGCACAAAAATGTCCTTAAATTATCTTATTGGAATCTGTCAAAGCAAGCTCCATTTCTAATCTAGCCCAATTTACGCGTCCAGGCCCAACTTAAGTACTGGTTATTGAAAGCGGCACAATGAAAGACCTTCAACAGTACACCCGGCTGGCCTGTAGACTAATGCCAGTCTTTAGCTTGTGTTTGAAGTTGGACACCAAAACCCTCCCAAAATCCACAGCTGTTCTTTTTACAGCCGTCTCCCTTTTGGCAATAAAAAAAACAACAACTGAATCAGTGTTTTGCTTTCCTCCAGGTGGAAATGTGGTAGATTTGTGAGATGTAATTCACCCCTTGATTTTTTTTTATTGTAGCGTGGGAACCACTACATTGTTAAGGCAGCAAAAACCTGCTGTTTATCTCAGTGTACACATTGAATTTATGTAGTTAACGCAGGCTTCCCACAATAGTGTCGTTTACTTTGGCGCCACCTGCTGGCCGTCGACGTGCACAGTGTGTCCAAACAAACGTCACTGCAGCGCTTCGATGGTTCCCTATTTCTACCCGAGCCTCCTGTTAAATTCGACAATTCATTTCAAAAGTGTTTTTGGAGTTATTCCTCTAAATTATGTTATGTTTGACCAGATGAGCGTTTTTCCAAAGACGAGGCACGTTTACAACTCCTCATGCCCATAATAGACGACGTCATTCATTTACATTTGTGGCATTTGGCAGACACTTTTATCCAGAGCGACTTACAAAGAGTACATTTGTTGAAGAAGACAGTATTATCTTGCTGTGGTACATAAAGATAAGAATAGAGCAGGTTTCAAGCATTCATAGTTGCGAGGCTAATAGAACGAGTTTCATAATTGCTCGGTTGCCTGCATAATAGCCGGGATGAGAGCAGAAGTGCCGTTCTGAGTGCATTACCAACATCTAAGAACATACACTATGCTCTATTGCTCAAGCACTATTATTTAGTGGCAAGACGTGCAAACACGCAAGTTCATTCGTTGCTGGGGGACAGCTGTCCTCCCCCGGCACTAGCCGCTCACGACCACTTACGCAACACGGTAACCTCCCTCCTCCTCTCTCCTCCCCCTCCCTCCCTACCTCCTCTCTCCTCCCCCTCCCTCCCCCAGACGCCTGTGGGCTGACGGACCCGGCGCACGTCGAGTCGCTGCAGGAGAAGGCGCAGGTGGCGCTGACGGAGTACGAGAGGATGCAGTACCCCGGGCAGCCGCAGCGCTTCGGCCGGCTGCTGCTGCGGCTGCCGGCCCTGCGCGCCGTGCCGCCAGCCTCATCTCCCAGCTCTTCTTCATGCGCCTGGTGGGCAAGACGCCCATCGAGACGCTCATCCGGGACATGCAGCTCTCGGGCAGCTCCATCAGCTGGCCCTACGTCCCGGGACAGTAGCACCCACCGACGTTCCCCCCCCCCCCCATCCCCTGTCCTCCATCAGAACACCTCCCTCACTTATCACCCTGACTCTCCCTCGTGTCCTCCCTCACCCCCACCCGAATGGCGAGGTCTCCTCCACTCTTCGGGGGCGGGGACAGCGGGGGAAATCGGGAAGGAGGGGGGGGGGGGGTGTCGTGACGAACGAGGACCAACAGGAACCCCTTTGACCCACGGCCCAACGCCATCTGTGAGGCGGGGGCGCGTCCCGGCAGCACCAGCTGGCCCGGTGTACCGTACTGTAACCGCGACCGCGACTGCCCCTCTTCCTCCTGTGTCATCATCATCACGACCACCATCATATGATGATGAGCTCAGCATCCGGTACCCCACCCACCCTCCCTCCCCTTCCTTCCTCCCCACCCCACGCCGGGTACTGATCCAGATCTGGTTGCCAGGACGGTGTCTCTCTCTCTCTCTCTCTCTCTCTGCTGCCAGGTCTCAGGACGCGGGCCAGAACAGTCCCGCTGGGCCCCCCCCCATCACCACTACCGATCTCACCGTCATGTCAACCAAAATTCGCTGCGGCAACTAAGGATGCAGCAATTCTAATGCCAAGAGGGAGGGGAGGAGGACATGAACTCTCTGCTAGTATCCCCTGAACTCCTTGTGTCTCTCCGTGTTTTGCTACAAATATCATTTGGGTTTGTTTTTTTTATAACAGACTGACGGGATATTGATCAACGCTCGTCTCGATCGGGGATGTGATCGCGGCGACGACAGACCAGAGAGGTCAATAAACCGTGGGGGGGGGTGTGAGCAGACGGAGACACACTGCAAGGTGTTAAGGGTCCGCAGCAGGAGGAGGTTTCTATTAAAGGGACGTCGGAGTGCTTTAAGGGAGGAACACCGGAGTCGCTCTCCTCAGATGAACTCCTTCAGCCACGGGACACTGGGGGGCGGGGCAAGAGGGAGCCGAAATGTACCAAAGTCTATTTTATCATTATGAGAGCGGGTATCTTAATAGATAGGAATATCCATCATCGGTTTCAAAGGGGATGGGCGTGGCGCGGGGTGGGTGAACGACGCCCATCCACGGAAGGACGACTCGGCCAGCAGACGGGGAAGAAGATGATTACTTTTTACGTTCAGATGAATTCACAGGGCTCGGCGCCATCACCGCCACCGGCGCCGTTCTCTGGAGACGCGAGATGAAACGTAAAACACAACACAACAGAACTCGGCGGGCCACAATTTTCATGACAATTACCTCACGGGAAGTCGGGATGAATCTCGGAACGACATTTCCTTAAACGCAAACCTCTGTAATCCTTGTTCACCACGAGCCGCCTTCCTCTAACGACTGCCTTGTTTTTCATTTTGAATTTGGGGAGCGTAGGAAATACAAAAAAAAAAATACAAAATAAAGACATAAATGCCATTTGTGTTCCATCTTTTTTTAAAAAGCCCCCCCCCCCCCCCCCCACACACACTCCATGACACGTTTTTAAACTTGTTTTCCTCAAACTGGATTTCTCTGTGATTTTACTGATAATTAATCCTGACAGACAGGCTGATTGTTTGCTTGGGAGATTAGCAATTGTGGGCGTCTTGGGGGGGGGGGGGCTGAACATGCAGACATTTGCAACTACTGCAGGAATCTCCATTGTACAAACCCCTCGGCCAGCCAATGGTAGAAGATGCTCGATCACCCGGATATCTGTCGGTTAAGTTCTGGTTAATGCTGTAGGTGTTGGGCAGGGGGTTGAAACTTGAAACAAGTATTGTGTGTCTGTGTGTGTATATATCTATATATTAAGGGCAAGTTGTTCTTCTACTGCATGTGAAAAATGTTATTTTTTGTTATTTTTTATCTCTACTATGTTTAAACATTTTCATTCTTTTAGAATGTAAGTCTGTAAAATGGTTTCTTCAACATTTGATATTTGGGTTAACTGTTGTCTTCGTTAATGTATTTGTTTTATTGTCGAAATGTTACATCAAAATACCTCCTGCTTTTCTGGCCGAGTGTCGAAACAGAGCGAACTGGGTCTGGAGACCACCAAAGTCAGTATTTAATGGTTGATGACGGTGACCCGTACTTAAGCGGTAAAACTAATGAGAGATGGTACATAGAGTATGCTACCCTATGGTTCTTGAGTTACTATTGCAGTTGGAGGCTAACGGGTGCCACAAAAAATTAAATCACTACCAAATTGACATTCATTTTTGTCATGAATTGGTCACGGTGTATTTTGGAAAGAATCAAGAATGCAAGTTAAAAGGTAGAGCATTGTTTAAAAATGCCAATTAATTCAATGAAATGTAATGTACACACAATAAACATGTTAACGTGTAAATGATATACAAATTGATGAAATCGATTCTCAAATACCTCCTTTTTGCATTTTGATTTTGAATTCTGTTTTTACTCTGTCCCCAAATCAATTTCATTGAGAAAAAACAAACAAATGATGTACAATTACTGTTTTCCTATATCTTTGTGTTTCTTAGTTCTCTAGTTTTAAAAATTTAAGTGTATGAAAGCATTATTAAAGATTCAAGACATCATGGTGCGTTTGGTTTTCCTTGAAATCTGCGCTTGGCAGAAGAACCCGAAATAAACTCGACAATGTGGAGCACAGCCGTAGAGGTAGACTTATGAGTTAAGAACTCAACACAATTCATGATTAATAATTAGTTTAAATATTGCTTCTGATTCAATTTAAAATCACATTTTAGCATTTTGTAAAAAAAAAATAAGTAAACATTCACTAGCCTGTCAACACAAGATACTTCTGTCAATGGCAGGTTATATAGGTTCATCTAAACGGAGAAACCTGGGAGAGACAGAGAGACAGACGGAGAGAGACGGAGAGAGACAGACAGAGACAGATACAGAGAGAGAGACAGGGAGACAGACAGATACAGAGAGATGGAGAAAGACACAGAGAAAGAGAGAGAGACAGAGGAGAAGACAGAGGAACAGACAGACAGGACAGAGAGAGAGATCAGACAGTAGAAACAGCAAACAAGCATTGGTGGTTCTTACTTAACGTAAGGCTCTGGCGGTCATTCCGGTTCCCACTGGAATGTTACAGAAATGTCCTCTCATTCTTAACAGGGTTTGCAATCACACAGCGGCTCAAAACTGTTGATCTTCGGCAAAATAGTCAAATTCAAAAGTCGTTATTGACCAAATAAAGTGTTTTCTTAAAGAGCCTTTTTAGAGTCACCCTCGTTTTCCACTCGCGTCTCTGAGCGTTGACTCAAACGTGAAGGTCGAAGTTCTTCACGAGTCTCTTTATGTGGGAGAGCTTTTGTCTCAGTTCTTTTGTATCCTTCTTCTTCCCTTGATAGTGTGGGGACTGGTGGACAAATACAAAAAATAGAAGGCTGTTAGGTTATTATGATCAATGTATGATCAATATATGTGTTTATATATTTAAAGGAGTCGTTATTGTACTGTACAGGAGTGAGAATGAATGAACATAGTAGAGTGTGTGTGTGTCGGGTGGTTGGTTTAAGCAGCCTCACCTGGCACCCAGTTAAAGTCTGGGGTTGAGGTGGGTTTGCACACCAACCAGCCGCCAAACATACACTCCACACACACACACACACACACACACACCCAGCCCAACTTACCCGCTTAAGGTCCTTCAGTCTGTTGTATTCATCTGCAACGCCCTGCAATGGTTAACAAAGCTCGTATGGTAACACTGACCCAGCAAAAACCCCGATGTATTCATTCTCATGATATATTAGCATCCAATCTTATGTGTTTTTTTTTAATGTTGTACACAAAAGCTCACTCGATGGTTTACATTGAGAGGACAGAACGTGATTTCAAAATAAGAGCGTGCCTCTCCCTACCTGGTACTTGACGGAGCCCTCCGGCAGCGTGTCCAGCTCCCGGCCCAGCTTGTGGATCTGGTCGCTGGTGTCGTCCATCTCGGCGCAGAGCCTCTTGTAGCGCGCCAGGTCCGCCACAAACTCCCCCTTGTAGCGACGCCGCTGGTCCTCCGAGGTGATCTCCGGGTACAACCTGCCATGATGGTGCACGCCAGGTCATCAGCATGGGCCATTGAACCTTTATTTAATTTAATTTAATTTAAAGGACTCCTATTATACCACCAAGTGTCCACCCAGATGTGCGGTGGCTAGATCAGCCTACCAGTTGCTACAGTCCACTGGGTAGGCTGGTAGGGCTGATCTATTCAGCATACTTCTGGGTGGACGCGCCCACTTGTGATGTAAAAAACCGGAAATTACACCGGTTTTTGAAACAGCTTGGAAGGGCTAATCACGCTCACACCTGATGGTATAACACAGTATGTCCCCTTTAAATATAAGGTGGAAGTGGGGAGAGAGAGAGAGAGAGAGAGAGAGAGAGAGAGAGAGAGAGAGAGGAAGTGACATCATAAAGTACAGGGAATGGAACCTGGGTCTCAATGTGTGTGGTGGTTAGCATACTGGCAGTTGGAGCCAAGCCTGGTTTTTGTTGAGGCTGTTTATACTGCAGGATGAACCTTCCCCTGGTTCATCTTTTATGGTCTTAGTTGTCTGACTGTCTGTTACTGCGTGCTGCGTGGGTTTATTTTAATGATCTCCTTCCAGGTTTGACACACAATGAAAGGAAAAAAGGAAAAGAACACAGGCAGACAAATAGCAGACGACTAACACTGTAACTACACTGCAGCGTGTGTGCAAAACATACGGTCACCCTCGGGTGGAACCTACGCCGTCATCGCCCCTGTGTGTGGAAGACTCCTGCTAATGTAACATCGACACCATGGCAACAAGACGTGGCAACAACGCCATGGCAACTACTAGACAATGCAACGAGGCCGTAGCAGCAAGACCATAGCAACAGGACCGTGGAGACTAACGCGACGGCCATAGCAACAAGCATCCTTCATGCGACGCTGCTGATGGTGTGTACTCGATTGACCCCCTTTTTTTATTTTATGCGTAAATAAAAAGGAAATGCTTCGTGCGTTCAGACGTGTGTCCGATGCAGCTGAATCATGCTAAAATAGTTCAACTTTGACCTCGTTTGCCGCTGACCTTTCGAAGCACAATGAGAGATAACAGCACCGATGAGATAACAGCAGTATGTGACGTAGCCAGAAGAGACGCAGAAGCAGGGAGAGAGTGATGGAGGAAAAACAAACGTATCTTCTGTGTTTCAGAGATCCCGAACTCTACAACACAACATTAAAAACCTACTATGATCTCGGCAGGAAAAGTAATGCGTGGCAAAATGTCGGCTGAATAGCGTCCTCGCCACTTTTTGATGACGTATACCAGAGCAAATTTCTTATCATGGGTGAGTGGCTTAGTGGGGTTAGTGTGGGAGGGTGGCCCACCTGTACAGGTGATCTCTCTGGTCCTGCTCCAGCTCGTTCCCGGTGTCTCCGCCGGTGGTGTAGCCCGTCTCGTACTGGGACTCGACCGCGTCGCCGGCGGAGGGGGAGCCGGCTCCGTGCTCCGGCCCGCGGCCCCGCTCCTCGTACTGGGGGGGCTTCCTGATGCTGTCCGATGCCGCCTCCTCCTCCACCCGCTCAGAGGCGGAGCTCTTGGTGCTCACCGCCGCGCCGACGTTCTGGTACAGGGGCTCCGGACCACGGCTGTTGGTGCTGTTAGGGTCGGAGCATTTACCAGGAGAAAGTGGAGGGGGGTCTTTTACTGACACTCTGTATGTGTGTGTGCGTGTGTGTGTATGTGTGTGTGCGTGTGTGTGTGTGTGCGTGTGTGTGTGCGTGTGTGTGTGTGTGCGTAACTACCATGCCTTTTACTTGACACGGTGTCTATGCAGTAGCTAGCTCCATGCTAGCTGACCAGAGCGCCCACCGTATCCCCATCCACTCACTCACTTGTTGCTGCTGAGGAAAGCGCCGGCGTCACTGTACACGCTGAGCGTTCCGTTGCCGTGGGTGACGGCGATCTTCCCGCCCCTGAGGTCCGGCGCGGCTCTCTCTGATAGGACGACGGTCGGGGCGTGCTGGGTGCTCCGCCCCTCGCCCACATGGTTCACCTATAGGGGTGGGTCCAAAAGATATATATATCACCATTAAAATTTTACCAATATCATCGCTTCTTTATGTTGAATGTCTGAATATTTTAATAGTTTATACATAGTTTGTGGCAGAATTACATGTAACACTGCGATGCAATTTCTGGGAACCAGTTGTCAAATAATTTTTAGAAATCAAACAAATATTGTATTGCGTCACTTTTGAAAGAATCTCAATGCATTGAATCGTGACCCTTGAATTCAACCCTTGTATCGTGATGTGATCATGTGATCATGTTGCCAGTTTCTTGCCAATAGCCACCCGCTATTCACCCATGAGAGCGTCATCCATGATGTCAGTTCATTTATCAAATTAATAAATGAAGTTCATACGACACAATTTTAGCCCTACACAGTCGAAAGTATATATTTCCCTCCAACTTTCTCAGCAAAAAAACAACTTCTCGTGTGTGTTTGTGATGAGACAGACTCGTAGGGGATTCCTCGTTGTGAAACGTCTTTAAACGTCTTGTAATGTGTGACCCCCGGTTGTGTCTTCAGGACACCCGATGACAAGACAGACAGGTAGAGAGGTAGAGTCGTGACGCATGGCCGTAACACTGTCAGGTTTAGGGGTTCAATTCCCATGTGATAAGAAATGCTATCCTCCACGCTATTTGCTTGTATTTATTATGCATTTTGCATATTTAACATTAACTTAGGCAAAACACGCTGTGCGTACCAGCTGCTACTCATGAATATTTCTCTACACACTTTTTCCTCAGAGATCCACATTGAAATTGGAGCTTTTTTATTCCGCATGCACCGGCACAGTCGGCTTTAGCCCCTGAAAGATACGACGTGACGTGAATTTCAAGATTATCGTCATTAAAAATGTAGACCTGCTGACCATGAACGTTCACAAAAAAATGTTTAACCACCCAACACATTATTTAATAAGCATACAGATACATTTATACAAACGCATTCTAGAATCCCACACATACTCTACACTACAGAGAATAAATCGCCAACCCAAACTGTCAACCCAAACCCAAACAACCCGAAACATCGTGCAACGCCGCTGTGTTGCACGATGAATCATTGACGACTGCTCTAGACTTTGACCTATTTCCACAGAGCGCAGGCGTCCTCGGCACACACAGGGTGGGCTGAGAGAGAGACAGAGAGAGAGAGAGAGAGAGAGAGAGAGAGAGAGAGAGAGAGAGAGAGAGAGAGAGAGAGAGAGAGAGAGAGAGAGAGACGAGCGTCTGGAAACAGCAGGCCTGTGAAACGGATTTAATGACATGACTCAGTGGTGGTGACCATGTCTCCAAGATGGAGGATGGAAACCCCCCTGCCCATCTCCCCCCCCCCCCCCCCCGTAGAAAGAGAGAGAAATTAAACCCAGTGACATCATCCGCTTACGCTTGCAGTGAAATGAACAAAACACGGAAGTCAACGGCGTTCTCACTCAATCAAAAAGGTTGTCTGAATAGTAGCATTGATATTTATATCCGTGCTCTTCCATCTGTCTAATACATGTATATATATATTTGGGTATTTAACCATTTTGTTGTCATTTGTAGACCGAGATAAATTCCTTGTACGTTGGTGCTTTATTTCATTGGTATGAATTACGTTCTGAATCTTAAAATTCAAATGAGGACATCCTAACGATTCTCTGAGTTCTGAATTTCTTCCTCAGAAGATGCCCCCCGTGTTTATACAGTAGATACCCCACTCTCACAGACGGCATCTTCATTAATTAATCCTATGCCAATCTTTAATGCCTTGAACCTACACCGCTCTCGTCTAATTAAAAATCCTCCCTGGGCATTAATGCAGCAATTTATTCTGCGTAGCATATTTTACAAATTGCTAAATATGTCTCTGTTGGCTCTACACGTGTCTTCGTGGACATACAGCGCGGCACACGAGAGGAGAAACGACGACGACCTATTTAGCAGGTGCGCTAAATCTGTGCAAATCTCTCACAACGTCCCGTTTCACAGTGAATCATTTGGCGCCACGGTTCCGTTCGGTGGGGACTTCGCCGAGCATCGCCGAGGCAACTGGACCGCTTTTTATACATTATACAGTACATGCCCTATACATTATATATATATATACAGTACGTAGGTTTCCACGCGAGGCAAGTCCTCTTCGCTGTGCTACGAGAAGGGCCCCAGATGGGAGGAACTGAATCATTGAACTGACCGCGGGGCTTTCTGTTTAGAAGCGCCGCTGTTCCGTGGAGATACACGGTGCTACGATACGCCAACATCTCCATCGATGAAGCACACAGCACAGGTGTAGCTCATAGCGTTCACTGTGGGGTTCATTCGATTTAGGTCTGGCAGTGTCCCCGTACTGTAGCAAGACGTCTTTAAAATTACAATAAAAAAACCCTCTATATCTATGATGCTGTAATACAAGGATACACAAATTGGCCTCAGTCTTCAAATATTTACTAAGACAGAGCTTGGATGCTAGCTTATTCATGAGACTGGACAGGTACGGGCCAAGCCAACAGAGCAGCTCCTATTTTGTACATCGAATGACGTAACATTTGGGACACCATGGTACTGTACTCATGTACCCATCAACCTCCAGCCCTCAGAAATATGAAGGATTTTCCGAAACTCATCCTTACAGACTTACATTTTTGCATTCTAGTGCATTTTTAAAGGTGTGAATCACAAAATAAGAAGAAAAACGTATATATATACTGTATGTACACACATACACACACACACACACAGTATATATACGTATATATCTACAAAATACAGATATGTAGTAGGCTATACTGTACATTTAACTTTTGCATAATTATAATTTTTTAAAGGGTTTTACGTACATTAATATTACTACTGATTAGTACTTTTATATTAAGAGGTTATGATTGGATAGTAACTTCATATGAAACTATTACAGGACAATCCCCATGGACCATCCATAGAGATAGAAGATTAAACCTGTATAAATATATAGGTATAAATAAAGTATATTCTCCTAATCCGGGATAACTGCGGGAGTATGTTGTCTCCGGGGGGTGAGTACGGAGAGAGGACAGTGAAAACCAGGATAATCTCGAGAAAAAGGAAAAATCGTGAGGGTTGCCAAGTATGACTATGAAGGCGTACTGTGGTCCAATGATTTACTCGGGCTACATGAATAAGCATGTGTCTATAAGTAGTGTTAATATCCTCCTCATCGTGCGAGATCTTCGTCATGCAGAAAGCGCACGTTTGAAAGTCATAAACAAAACCAAATGTGTTTTATCACTGAAACTTAGAGTGACGCAAGACTGCTCTCTATGCTCCAACGGTTTCCCAGCAGGTGGCCCCTGCCTTATCTGCTGGTTAATGATCAGTCAGGGTGAAACCAGGCTGGCCGGTCGACAAACGCCGGCGTGTTCCATGTCAACAGCGGCCGGCACGCTTACTATTATGACTCTCTGGACGCCGGGCAGACACTTGAACCGTAGTTTCTGTTTGCATCCATTATGAGACGTTATACAAACGTGTTCGAGACAAGAGCAAGCAAGCACACAGTCCCCAACACTTTCAATATATGTTTTTAAACACCTTATTCAGAGGAAGTCCACCACCATCTCCTAGGATCCCGTGGATTATTTGCCATAAAAGGTTTAAAACAGTTCACTGACACGCCACGGCCGCCATCATTGTGTGTGTTTGTACAGTATGCGGCGACATCACCAATATAAACGTCAGAAAGCGACAACCATTTTCACCTCCTCATAAATATTGCCCAGACTACTCCCTCGCCAGTAGATCTTTGGAGCCATTCACCAGTACACGCTGTCAATGCATTTCCACATGAATATTTGCAGCATCAGCACAATGTTATATTTTCTTAGATTTGTTATTCAACCCCTTGGCCACAGTAATTAATTAATGTGATTCTCAATAGTGAGGATGTTTGGGGAATGCTTCTCTGTAATGAAATAACTATAGACAATACATTTGTTGTGATATCAATACTTGGCCTCGAACCGAGCATAAAGTCTACGACCTCCTTCATCCACAACGGTACAAAGCGCTAGCAGCAGCAGCAGCAACAACAACAACAACAACGAACAACAACGACAACAACGACGACAACAACGACGACAACAGCAGCAACGAGGCAGAGCTCACCCAGTCCTGCACATCCTGTCCCTCGGAGGTCCGGACGAGCGGCCGGTCCCAGTGAACGTTGTGCTTGCCGTGGCGCCAGATCTTGCTGCGGGTCTTGTAGGCGTAGTAGGCGGCCAGGGACAGGGCCAGCACCACCATCAGACCCAGCACCAGGGCCACCGCCTGCCAGGCACAGGAGAGGAGGGGACAGGACGGTTTAATGGTGCTCTAGTGGTGCACACACACACACACACCACCTGACACCTAAAAAGTGTCGACATTAAATATTCCCGAGCGGAAACCAGTGGTTTTTTTTTCACATGAATATCGATGAGACATTTATTTACTGTTTATTTTCTATATTACCTTGTTCTTGATATGCCTACTTTATATTTATATTTATATTTATATGCCTTGCTGTTTATATGCTAATTTTCCTCATATTTCTCATTAAAATAAATGAGAAATATGTGATCATTTGTGATATTTGTGATACTTGTATTGTTCTGTTGCACATTCCGCCACTTTTTAATTTCACTGTACATCATGTATGTGTGTCTGTGACGCCCCAACCCCCACCCCCAGACTCTAATTAATTTAGGCAAGGTGAGGCCAATTAAGCCGGCCACCAAACACACACACTCCCACACTGTCCGTCTGTCATTTTTACATCCATTGATGCAGATCACACACTCACACACTCAACACTGACCACACCTGTGGTCATCGAAACCTGCGTGACATCTGTTTGAGGAACACATTAATAGTAACCGGGGTGAGGAGCATCCAAACTCTGCAACGAGAAGACAAATTCCAGCAAATAATCGTAATCCGGTTATTATTGTTTTCCTCTTCCACGTTCTCCTTCTCCTCAGGCTCCCGCTTCCTCCATCATCTGACCACCGTCGTATCCATGACAACTAGACCGTCATGCACGAGCCGCAGCAGTACGACAGCCCGCCGGTGTACAGCCCCCCGTACCGGGCCGCCTCGCTGAGCCTCTACCCCCCGCGGAGCGTCCACTCCCCCCGCAGCCAGCATGTCCCGCAGCCCTACTACCACCACCAGCACCAGCCCCCCGGCTCCTACTACCTGGGGGACCAGGGGGGCGAGGAGGACGGCCGGCCCCAGCTCTTCTACCGCTGGTTCTCCCCGCCGGGCTTCGTCAAAACCTTCCAGGCGGCCACGGCGATCATGTGCTTCGTGATCTTCGCCTGCGTGGCGTCCACGCTGGTGTGGGACATGCACGGCCTGGGCTACGGCGGCGGCTACGGCATGGGCGTGAGCGGGATGGGCGGGCCGGTGAGCGCCGGCGGGTCCGGCTACTACGGCGGCAGCTATGGCTACGCCAACTCCTACATGACGCCATACTCGGCCAAGTCGGCCATGATCTCCGTGGCCGCCATCAACTTCCTGGTGTCGCTGGGCTTCCTGGTCAGCAGCTTCTCGCGGTCGCGCGCCGCCCGGGGGCGTGGCTTCTACCTGGCCATCTTCATCTGTGACGTCATCCTGGCGGGTGTCCAGGTGAGTCCGCCGCCCCACAATGCATGCTGGGAAAACCTTCATCATGTTGTGTTTCATGAACTGAATTATTTTTATTTAAAGGGCCCTATTATACCAACAGGCGTGAGCCTGATGAGCCGTTACAAGCTTTTTCAAAAGTGTGACTAAAATTGTCACTGTGATGAAGTGACATCACAAGGGGGAGTTTCCACCTAGATCAGTTAACCAGTTGGTACAGTCCATTGGATAGACTGGTAGTCTGATCTAGTTAGCAAACATCTAGGTTCAGTCCATACGTGTGGAAGCAGATTCCCAAAAAAATGTCTGAAGTTCAGGTATAAACTGCTGGGAACCACTGGATCAGGAAGTGGTCCGGTATCACCTAACGACTCCTCTCTGTCCTCCCCAACGTTCCGTCCGCAGGGCATAATCGACATCATCTTTGTGATCGGGGTGAACCCCATGTCTCAGAGCTCCCAGAGCATGCTGTACAACCCAATGCTGATGATGTGTCAGAACCTGCAGGGGGTCCCCAGCATCAGCGCGGGGGCAGGATCCGGCTTCCCGGGGGGCCTCTCCATGTACACCCAGTACCTGCATCACTACTGCTACATGGACCCCGAAGAGGTGGTGGGGCTGCAGACCTGGCCAATCGGTGCACCACAGGTTAAGTCAGCGGCCAGCACACACTCGCTAGCATTGTACCACCTGCTCTGTCTGCCATTTTACTCAACCTACAGACAATAAACAGGACTTTTCCTCACAAACCCGCCTGTGTCCTTGCAGGAGCCCCGAACTAAGTAAGAAACAGGATGTGGCATTGTGGCAAGAGACTGTGCTACAGACACATAGATGGATGGATGGACGGACGGACGGACGGACGGACGGGGTGGACCATTTCATTTGAGTAAGACGTTCTCAATTCCGGCCAACGTGTCAATATCCCCCGACCGACCCGTCAACGGTCCCCGGCGGAACTCAAACCCAACGCAGCACAGCGGCGGCAAGGCTTCAATAATTCAGACG
>PIJE02000779.1:35539-43039 GCA_002895965.2 Coryphaenoides rupestris | reverse complement strand
CTCTCACGTCGTCGCTATGGCTACACACTGCCGGGAGCAGCGGACCCCGGAGGGTCTCTGGTGAATCATCGCGACATCGCAACATCAGCTTCGTCTTCCTAAAACCATCGGCACACACACTTGATCACTGCACACTATACGGTGATGGGTCGTAGTCACACAAGGTGAGCATTTCGGCCATTTTGCGTGCGGGTTTTGTTCTTTCTGGGGGAATGGGGAATTTTTTGTATTTTGTAGATCTTTGTGGGCAAAGGTGTGTGTGTGTGTGTGTGTGTGAATATGTAAAAGAAGACACATAGCATATAATTGGGGGGGTTGTCAGCTGAAAGAATCTGGGTTCAAACGCCAATGTCTACAGTCTACCTGTATTGGCCACGCCCCTTTCATTAATAACATGTATCTAAAAAACGAAAGATGAAATAAGTAAATAAGAACCGTAGTCACCGTGGATTAAATAATGAAAACATTACCTAACCTATAACAAACAGGGACAACTGCTCTTACAGCAACAATACTGTCGGATAAGATTGATAAGATTGTATCCTGCAAAAACATGTATTAGGTTTGTTCACCTCCAGCCGGAAGCGTTCCTTCTCCTGGCGCGTGGCCTCATGGCGCCACATCTTCAGCGCCACCATGAAGCCCAGCAGGTACATCAGCATGACCATGAAGAGGAACGCCGTGCCCGCCATCTGCCCGCCGTCCACGCGGCACAGGTTGGCCACGATCGGGTTCAACCCCACCGTCATGTGGCACAGCCCGCCGCGGTTCAGGTCGTTGACGTACACGATGCCCGCCGCCATGTAGAGCAGGAAGAGCACCAGGTTAACCAGCGCCTCGGTCAGCGGCCACCAGGCCGAGTCCAGCAGGATGGCGCGGTAGTACATGGTCATGCCCAGCACCAGCAGGAACAGCGTCACCACCCAGGAGAGGCCCACCACGGCCAGGACGAAGGGCGTCATGGGCCCGGTGTAGGAGTAGCCCGACAGACCCTGGCCGTTGTTGAAGTAGCCGTTGGTCATGCCGTACGAGTCGGACCACTCGCTGTCCTTGTGGACGTAGGCGATGACGCAGGCGATCACCATGCCACCGAACAGCAGCTCCATGCCGGCCAGCAGCCTCAGCAGGCCGGGCCAGGACTTGAGATAGGAGTACTTGAGCTTGTACACCTCCACCTTCTCGGCGTAGTACTCGGCCGGGTGGATGCTCGTGAGGAGGGACTCCTCGACGCCGGAGTACAGGGGCTTGTAGGACCTCTGGCTGGAGGTGGGCAGAGACCCACCGCCCTCGTCCTGGTCCTCCTGGCCGCCCCAGAGTCGGCGCTCCGTCAGGGGGCTCACGGGAGGACTCACCCTGGTGCCGTCCGGAGGAATATTGTCCTCCGTGGAGCTCGAACCCTCAGGTCCCTTCGTCCATCTCCGTAAGCTGCTGCCCAGGGTCTTGGGGAGCAGGGATTTGAGTCTGTCTTTCAGGTTCATGTCTGCGTTTGCCGTACTCTTCTGTTCCTCAGCGCAGGGCGGAGCGCCGCTGGAGGCGGTGCGTTCGGAGACGGCGACCTCCGACAGGTCGTCCGGGGTGGGCGCGTGAGAGACCCACACGCCCGCCGGCGCGCCGCGTGCCGCCGAGTGTCCCGGGCTCGACGAAGACCCGCTCGCCATGCTCTCACCGTCCCTCGCCGCCTTGAATCGCTGGCTCCAGTCCCTCATGCTGCGTGTGGTTCGTCGTGGCGGCCATTTTAAGAGAAGACATTATTTTCATGTGAACACAAGATAAAGAACACAGGAGATTGGCAGCGTTTTAGCCGATGAAGACGTTGTCCTATTAAGACAAATGTAGTAAATTGACACGATTATAACGGGTTTCAATGATCTTCAATATAAAAACAATATGCTAAATGCATACAGGTCGGCCTTTATAATATATGCCTATAAATATGTATAAATCTACCACCTCTTCACTTTGACATCCTAAAGCTCTTATGACACACATGTCTACCTCCTCATATGAAACAACTAATCCATGTTTTCTCTTCCTATATGCCCTCGTCTCCTCCAGCAGAAGCAGCAGAGGAAGCCAATTCATTTTGTGTCGTGCCGTGGGTGTCGGAGAGAGAGAGAGAGTGTTTAAGGCGCTCTGCTGGAGCTCATGGAGCCTCTCCAAATGCTCGCCGCTGGGCTCAACATAAAGGAGGAAACGCTCACAAAAATGACTCTTCACACACCGACACTGCAGGACCCCGCTAACACAGCGAGCAGGGTGCAGGCGTAGCGCATTCCGCCGCTAACTGAGGTTGGGGGACGTTGAACCCCCCCCCCCCCCCCGGTCCTCGCGTCTCGTTAAAAATGGTTAACAGAAAGAGAGCCGGTATAGAAATAAGGTAAACATAGTACAGGGTATTCAAACGGTGGGTTTGAATGCGCCGTTTGAATACGTCGTGTGACTTTATTTATTACTTTATTTTTATTTCTATGTTGAAATAGAAGAAATATGGTCCCGTCGATGTGACGTATTCATAACAGGTGTTTGTTTTTCATGTTCGCTTCATTGTACACCTGGTCATTGAACATTGAAACAAGGGCGGAAAGGGAGGGGGTGGTGGTGGGGAGGGTGGGGGCCGGGGGGGGTGGGGGGGGGCGGAAAGAAATGTACAAATAACATGATGCCATCAAAACTGCAGATTGTTCCTGATATATAAATAATATACGACTGCATTGTTGTTTGTTGTGTTTGTGTTTTTGTTTACCTTGGTTGTGTAGAGCCCAGCTCCTCTGGTCTCTGTCCAGGTCCATGGTAGCTGTAGCGCTTGGAGTGTGGTGTGGTGTGGGGTGTGTGAGTGTGGTGTGTGTGTGGTGTGTGTGTGTGTATGTGTGTGTCTGGGAGTGGTGTGTAAAATGGCTGCCTTCTGTATTGGACCCACGCAGCTCACCTCTGCCCCCCACCCCCCTCCCCCCCCACCCCCCCCCCCCCCCCCCCCTCCCCCCCACCCCCCTCCTCTCAGGTGACTCACACACATTATTAAGCACTCAGTTTGTGTGCTTGCCGCTTGGCTGGTGAGAGAGAGAGAGAGAGGGAGAGAGAGAGAGGGAGAGAGAGAGAGCGTGTGCATGTGGGTTTGGTGTGTGTATGTGTGTGTGTGTGTGTGTGTCTGTCTCACATGCGTTATTAAGCACAGAGTTTTGTACACACATGTCGACCTGTGAGAAAGTGTGCACGTGTGTGTGTGTGTGTGTGTAAGCGCACCGTGTGTGTGTGTGTGTGTGTGTATGTGTATGTGTGCGTGTGTAGAACTGAGGATGTAGTTCTAAAGCTTAAACATTAAACGTGTGCAGCCTTAAGTGCGTGTGTGTGCATGCGTGTGTGTGTGTGTGCTTGCACGGGTGTGTGTGCGTGTGTGTGTGCTTGCACGTGTGTGTGTGCGTGTGTGTGCGTGTGTGAGCGGAGGGAAGTTGAGCACTGCTGAGTTAATCTGTGGGAGAGCGAGGCCATAAATATTGACACTGAACAGGCTGGCAGGGGAAGGTGGAGAAAAGGTGGAGAATTTATCTGGGAACCTTCCCTTTATTTCACTACACTTAAGATGAAGCATCCTGGATTCATATTTCGTCATACCGGGCAGATGTGGCAGTTTAAAAGGTTTTTCATTTACTGGTTTCTGGACCATAGCCGACTACATCTAGTATCTGGTAGCAATGCTTGACGACGTCGAGGATAGCTGAATTTTGCAAGCAATCAATACTGAGGCTAAGCAGCTTGTGTATATATATATGTGTATATATATATATTTCATAGCAATCATGTGAATAATTTCAGGAATAATTTAAAGTCGGAACATTTGTTTTGGCTTGTAAAACATCGGCCACTAGAGGGCAGCAAACGCCAGTCCTTCTCACTTTCCAATCTCTCAATCTATGTAAGTCTCCTCTCTCTCTGTCTTCCCTACTACGAACCTTAAGTCATTTCAGGCCGTAACATCGCACTAAAAACAGGTTATTGAGTAAATTGTTCACGTCTGCAACGATAAGAAACTAAATGGGTTTCGAAATTGTGACCGAAACCACAGCGTTTTGTACACCTCGCAGTCCGTCTCCATTCCGTACTTCAGCATTTCTTTTATGAAGTATAAGACGGTTGTTTTGCTGTTGTTGTTGTTGTTGTTGTTGTCGTAACACACTATCTGTGGTGCGGTAATACATTCTGCCGCCGGTGTTTTGCTGTCCGAGGGTCCACTCGGGACGATAATGTGTGCGTGTTTACGCTCTCATTAACGCCAGACTCCCACTAGCCGCCGCCGTGAGGGCCGGCGGTTCATCTGACATTTCTTAACGGCGGTGTTCTGTTCTGTTCTGTTCTGTTCTGTTCTCCTCCTCGGCAGCAGCAGCTAGAGAGTCTCAGCGTAGACGGAAGGCTGGAGGGAAGGACGTGTGTAGTGACCCTTCCACCCCCACGCACACACACACACACACACACGTGCACACACACACACACACACACTCACTCACACACTCATAAGTGGACACGTGCACATACATACATGCACACACACACACATGCATGCATACACAGACGCGCACACAGGCACACACAAACTCTCCTTCACATATACACTCAATACAAGCAATACGACACACTCCACTCTCACGCACGTACGCACACAATGGCTTTGCACATGCATTTGCATACATGCACGCACACACGCACGCATGCACACACACACACACACACACACGCAACCACACACACACACACACACACACACACAGGAAGTCTACCACCTACTTGCTCAAGTGAAGAGGGAATCTCACCAGTGGTCTCGCCCTGCAGCTACCTGCTACATCATCTCTCTCTCTCTCCCTCTCTCTCTCTCTCTCTCTCTCTCTCTCTCTCTCTCTCTCTCTCTCTCTCTCTCTCTCTCTCTCTCTCTCTCACTACACTGACACGTAACAACAAAATCACCTCTGACAGAAATAATGTATTACAGAATACGGGCCTATATTGTAATATAGAGAGTGGATGTGAAATATTATAAAATATTAACAAATATTTTATTTATCATAGAGTAGTAATAGGAATTCAAATGGATCACATTCAAATGTATGAAAAACAATCTGATTAAAATATGTGATTGAATGAATTGTGGATCAATACACAAATACACAGAAGACATATGGATTGATAGATGCTGGTGCTTCTGCTCAACTTCTGCTCTGTAAGTAAATTACGTTTTATGAATTTGCTTTGTTATATATTAATTGATTATTATAATGGCATCTTTTATGGGTAAGCATGTAGTTGAATTTGTATTTTTTTACTTTTTACTTTTGTTGTAGCCTTTGATTTGATTTGATTTTTTGATTTGACATCCTTGGTGGCGTGACAGGTGAGACATGAGTGTAGCCTTTGTTTGATTTGATTTTTTGATTTGACATCCTTGGTGGCGTGACAGGTGAGACATGAGTGTGTGTGTGAGGAGACACGATGATGCTGGAGGTAAAACACGGAGCCTGGATCCCTGACATCCGGAGGACACAGGTTTAATGTGGGAGCACAGGGAACACTGGGGAAGAGATGCTAATTCACCTCGCAAGGCCACACACACACACACACACACACACACACACACACACACACACACACATACACACACACACACACACACACACACACACACACACACACACACACACACACACACATACACACACACACACACACCCACACACACACACACACACACACACACACACACACACACACACACACACACACACACACACACACACACACACACACACACACACACACACACACACACACACACACACACACACACACACACACACACACAACACACACACAGACACACACACACACACAGACACACACACAACACGACACACACACACACATAAAGGACACACACACAGACACACACTACACACAAAGACACACACACACACACACACACACACACACTCGGCTAGGGACACACAGACGTGTGTTAGGAGAGAGAGATGGATGGAGAAAGAGAAAGAGGCAGACACACATGCGGTCAATGTTAGGAGAGAGAGATAGAGAGACATGCCGGTCCGTGTTAGGGAAGAGAGAGATGGGGAGAGAGAATGAGACATGTCGTCAGCATTAGGAGAGAGAGAGAGAGAGAGAGAGAGAGAGAGAGAGAGAGAGAGAGAGAGAGACATGTGCTCAGTTTTAGGAGAGAGAGACAAGGAGAGTAGAGACAAGTGGTCAACATTGGAGAGAGAGTGGGAGACAATGACAATGCTAGGATAGAGAGAGAGAGAGAGAGAGAGAGATAGAGAGACAACCACACACAGGAAGTCTTAACAGAGAGAGAGAAAAACACACACACACACACACACACACACAGAGGCGAAAGAGAGACATACATGATGAATGCCGAAACCAACCAATAGAGAGAGCGAGCCTCCTGATTGGCTGCACGATAGGCCTCTCTACCTCTCTCTCTCTCTCCTCCACCGGTGCACCAATGTGATTATATGTGTGTGTGTGTGTGTGTGTGTGTGTGTGTGTGTGTGTGTGTGTGTGTGTGTGTGTGTGTGTGTGTGTGTGTGTGTGTGGTTACATCAAGTAGGTGGTGCTAGCTCTTAGCTTCCAGGTCAGACAGGAAGGAAAAGTCGGCACCAGCAGAATACAATAAATTACCTTCTCTGTCTCCGCCGGGCTCTCTGGGGTCATCTTAAACACACACACGTATATATATACACACACACACAACACAACACACACACATATACACACACACACACACACAACACACACACACACACACACACACACACATAACACACCACACAACACACACACACACACACACACACACACCACACACACACACACACACACACACCCAACACACACACACAACAGACACACACAAACAGGGACACACACATAAAGACACACACACACAGAAAGGGACACACAAACAGTGATAGGGACACACATACACATAAAGACACACACACACACACACACACACACACACTCGGATAGGGACACACAGACGTGTGTTAGGAGAGAGAGATGGATGGAGAAAGAGAAAGAGGCAGACACACATGCGGTCAATGTTAGGAGAGAGAGATAGAGAGACATGCCGGTCCGTGTTAGGGAAGAGAGAGATGGGGAGAGAGAATGAGACATGTCGTCAGCATTAGGAGAGAGAGAGAGAGCGCGAGAGAGAGAGAGAGAGAGAGAGAGAGAGAGAGAGAGAGAGAGAGAGAGAGAGACATGTGCTCAGTTTTAGGAGAGAGAGACAAGGAGAGTAGAGACAAGTGGTCAACATTGGAAGAGAGAGTGGGAGACAATGACAATGCTAGGATAGAGAGAGAGAGAGAGAGAGAGAGATAGAGAGACAACCACACACAGGAACAGTCTTAACAGATGAGAGAGAGATAACNCATGATGCCGAAACCAACCAATAGAGAGAGCGAGCCTCCTGATTGGCTGCACGATAGGCCTCTC
>PIJE02000779.1:25539-30539 GCA_002895965.2 Coryphaenoides rupestris | reverse complement strand
TTAGCCGAATACGGTGATACCAATTTTGATTTAAAAAAAAAGTAACTAAAAAGCTATTGCACTCATGATCTTGCATCAATCATCAATTAACTCATAAATGATCATATTTTACCATCTACCTGCGCTAGACTCCCTTTAAACATCTTGGAACAGCGATGCACGCGGTCATCAGAAATGTCATGTTCAGCGCAGCGGCCATCGGAGCACAAATGAACAAATTTGGCGAGAGAAGTTGGTTACAGACACGTGGACTCCTTATTTGGACACAAAATGGTGGCTGACGTCTCTCCCACAGTTAGCTGCGGGATAAACGACAGCGCCAACACCTTCTCTGGACCCGATCTGAGACTCTGGCATCGTTCACAGAGACCCGGAACCGTCCGGAACGAGAACACGAGGGCAAGTCATCGTTTCAGCTCGCTTCATTCAGACCTTATTTGGCCGATGGGTCCAATCCGCTCTAATGAAAATGAATGACTAAAGAGGAAGAACGCTAACAGGGAGTGTGGTTTATTGACGTCAAGCTTAGGCTCTCGAGATAAATCCTAGTCATCTAAATGTAAATAACAAAAAAAAAAGCAAAAAAACCAGCGGAAATAGCAGTTTAAAAGCCACAAATTAAGCATAATAATAATAATAATAATAAAAAAAAGAAATGGAATCAGAACGTAAATCACCAAGCCTTCCAAATGTATTGTTGTTTTCCCGCCTCTGTCTGGTTTCCACGGAGACATGCAACAGAAAGGGGGGCGGGGTGTTCGGGGTGTTCGGGGGCGGGGTCTAATTCTTGGTACGGGGGCCTCGCCTCGCGTTCATCCCCCCGTTCGTCAGCCCTGCCGCCATCTTAAGGCCAGTGGAAGCTCTGATTTGTGGTCGTGAAAAAAAACGTAAACTACATTTTTATTTTTGAGAAATAACCAGTAAGTAAGGTGTGCAGCACGGAGCTATAGGAACTCACTCGCAAACTAAAACTAAGACTAGTCGTCCATCTTTGTTTGTTTGTCTGTTTGTTTGTTTGTTTCGTCCGATCTTTTTCCGTCTCTGTCCTTTACCATGTGTTAGTACAAATAGAAATAAAAACCAAAAAAACAAAGGAAACAGTTTTTTTTCAAAAAACGTCTGGAGTCACTCTGTGTGTGTGTGTGTGTGTGTGTGTGTGTGTGTGTGTGTGTGTGTGATGGAGGCAATGCTATGCGATACATTAAGACAGTTTTCATCGAGTTTTTGGAAAGGAATGTATCTGAAAAAGGAATGCAATGCTTGTATTCAGACTGTTAACATCGTAAAAAAGCTCTGAAATTAGTAATTAAATAACCCTCTACTATTTATACATTCAGGCACTGAAAAATCACATGTCAATATGTAACTAAAAAAGATAGTCGCTCCCTTGGTAAGAACAAGGAAACTGAAACCTTGAAGTTGGCAATTGTGTAAATTTTTCCTACTCAGTAGTAATGCCAAACGCACCCCCCCCCCCCCCCAACCCCAATTTCCCATATTTTTCCACGTTCCGACTCAACACTCTCGCCTCCTCCTCCTCCTCCTCCTCCCTTCGGGAACGCCGGTCTCTCGCTCTCCCTCGCCGTCTCCCGGCCGCCATCTTGGCGGGGGGGGGTACGAGTCCATATCGACGCTGGACCCCCCCCCCTTCTTGAAGTGTGCGAGCGTCTTCAGAGATGTTTTGGATCGTCACCCTTCCTCACACCCCCTTCTAGCCAAAGAAGCAGATGGACGGACAGAGGGACAGACGGATGCAGGGGTCCTCTCTCTCTCTCTCTCTCTCTCTCTCTCTCTCTCTCTCTCTCTCTCTCTCTCTCTCTCTCTCTCTCTCTCTCCTTCCCTGGCCATGGGGGGCCGGGGGCCAGACGGGGCCAAGACTCTCTCTCTCTCTCTCTCTCTCTCTTTCTCTCTCTCTCTCTCTCTTTCTCTCTCTCTTGCTCTTCCTCTCCGCCCCGCTCCGTGGGGGGCTCTCGGGTGTGACAGCCAGCTCTCAGCACCAGAGACCCTGCGCTCACACTCTCACACACTTCTTTAACTATACAAGGGCTTTTACAAAAAAGCTAACTTGAACAGCCATACAATGGCTAAAACATAAACCATATCTCTACTTTATCTCGCTTTTTGTCAAAGTTTTCAAAGTTATTTACGTAAGCTTCAGTTTTTAATCCCGGGGTTTTTTTTTAGGTGTTTTTTTTGTGTGTGTGTGTGTGTGTGTGTGTCAATATCTGGGAGTTTGTGTTTGTTTTGAGTTAGCATTAGCTGTGTGTGCCGTGTGTGTGTGTGTGTGTGTGTGTGTGTGCTTGTGCGTTTCTGTTTCTGTGTGTGTGTGTGTGTGTGTGTGTGTGTGTGCATGCTTGCGCGTGTTTGATCTTAAATTAAGTCTTAACCCCCCCCACCCCACACTTCCTTGTTTGGGAGGTGTAGCTGGGATCCAGAGTTGTGCCGACCAGGGACTCCGTCAACGGCACGGACCAGCACACCCCGGGAGGGAGGGGGGATATCCAGAGAGGAGGGGTGGTGGTGGTGGTGGTAGCGGTGGTGGTGGGAGGAAAGAATCACATCCCACAATCCCAGGATCCAGGGTCAAGGGTCAGGGGTGGGTGATTTCCTTGTGGATCCATTTTTAGGAGAAAGGGGGAGTGTCGGGGAGAGGGGTGGTGTTGGTGGTGCTCAGAAAGGTGGAGGCGGCAGCGGGGGAGACGGAGGAGGAGGAGGAGGTGGCGGCGGCGGCGGCGGCGGCGGTGGCCCGAGGCGCGGCCGGTGTTATCCGCTGTCGGAGGACGTGTGCGGGGCCGTGGAGGGCGAGCGCCGCCGCCGCGCCGTCGACGTCCACGAGCGCTCCGAGCGTTCCGATCGCTCCGAGCCTAGCGAGGCCGGCCGGAAGCGGTGCACGAAGCCATCCAGGAAGTCCTGCTGCTGCTGGGTTATGGCTTGGGAGATGAGGCAGGGCAGCGCCTGCAGGCTGCCCGTCACCGAGTCCAGCTTGTCCTCCAGCGAGCCGATGCGCTTGTCCAGCTCCTCGCTGCGCTCCTGAAGCTCCGACACCAGGTCGTACATCACGTTCTGCGTCTGCGCGGGGGGACAGGGGACAGGGAACAGGGGACAGGGGACAGGGAACAGGGGACAGGGGACAGGGGACAGGGGACAGGGGACAGGGAACAAGGGAATAGGGAACAAGGAAACAGGGTACAGGGGACAGGTAACAGACCAGGGCCTTCGGTCAGGATACAGTCGCGTCGAGTGTTTTGAAATGCATTTTGTAAAAAAATATTAATGACTCCTTGTGGGAGTGTGTGTGGTGTGTGTGTGTGTTTGGTGGCTGGCTGGCTTAAATGGGCCAGGTGAGGCCAATTAAGCCAGCCAGCCACAAAACACACACACACACACACAGAAGCCTACCACAGTTTCTCTTCGCCAAGAATTTCCTTCGGGATTAAAAAAGTTTTATCTTTATCTTATCTTATGGGACCTGGGTGTGAAAAAGACTATAAACTATAAGGAAGTTCAGCGTAAGGTAAGGTTCCCCAATCCAAAACATTTCCACTCATTAGTCAAACTACTCTAGCAACACGTGCTCAAGTCCACATATTTTACATTTTTTTTCTTTATGCTAGAAAACGTCACACTTCCCGCATCACGATTCTCCGACAAATGTACAACTTAAAGCCACCAATGCAATGTCAGAATATTCATTCATTATAAAAGGATGCTACCTCTAAATTACAACAAGGAATACTTTCGGACAAAATAATCTTCCAGCGTCTATAATCGTATAATGGCCTTAACTCATTCACTGCTATTCTGCTAAATGTAGAGCTGATGTTCTGCTATAGGGTTGAGGACGCTGCTCCAAATCCAACCATCAGAACGATTTCAACCCCCAACCCAGGTAACACATGTAGGGAGACTCACAACTGTTGTATAACTTCTAAAAACCCTTTTCAACAAATTCTTCCACAATTTTCATATTTTTCATATTTTCATATCTTCGGATCGCCAAAAATGCCATCCAAAGTCCATCACGTTGGATAAAAGCGTCTGATAACATTGCGTCTGTCTAGTCCCACTGCCTCCAAATCAAGCAAGAGAACTGATTAAAACCTTAACAAAAAATAAAAAGTGACACCGCCGAGAGACAAGAGACATGAAAGCGTGTCTCCGGTTAGAGGACGCCGGTGTCCCGGTCGACGGGCGGAGACGGGATCAAAAAAAGTAAACACATTAAAGGCGACCTCTAAAAAAAAAATAAAACCTTTAAAAGTCCACGACTGGCGAGCAAATGCCATCCGCATGAACTGAACCGAGACACGGGCCTTTGAACTCTGTGTGACGCGGTGGGCTCGGTCGGCCCCTCGGTCGGCCCCTCGGTCGGCCCTATGAAAGCACACGGGGGGGCCACGGTCGTCCAACGTCTGATAACGTCGGACCTTGTGAAAATGGGATACCGCGTGTGCCGGTGTTGTGGACCTAAAGCAGATTAAACGCCTCAAACAGGACGGTCGAAGATACACACACCGAAAGGTTTGGTGTTGGAAAGCAAACGCAACACACACACACACAGTACACCGAAAACTAGCTTGAGATGTTTTACGTTTTTACCGCAAACTCAAGTGACAGGTGAGGCAAACCAAAGCTATCTATAGGAAGCTATGGAGCTATAGAGAATCGCTTAGCAACCCCTAATAAACAAGTACATTAGTGTCAAGTGAATAGGAGGACAATGCTAAAACGATGTAAAAAATGATCGTCACCGCGCACTAATTGTTAATTTAGAACGACGACAGCTATTTCCCCGATGATATTTCTCTGAGCTACGCTGCCTTAGCCTTCATTTTGCAAATATATCACTTGGTTGAGTTTTTGGTTGTGGATCTACGAGCGATGAGAATTTGTCTGAGTCTCACATAAATCATTGACCGCATTATCCAAACCCCAAGCGCCGTTCTAACTGGAGCACGTCCTTATTTTGTGTGGAAAATGATTTTTGCCGTGGGATGTTT
>PIJE02000779.1:10539-20539 GCA_002895965.2 Coryphaenoides rupestris | reverse complement strand
ACAGCATCGTGATTCGGAGCGTACTGGACATATCAAATTAGCACTGGGAGTGAGTGGGACCTACCATGATCCCTGTAAGGAGACACACTCCTTCCCGCAGTACGTGTGCGGCACCATGTCTCCGTAGCCAATGGACAGGAAGGTAATCGAGATCAGCCACATGGCGCCCAGGAAGTTACTGGTCACATCCTGTTTGTCATGATACCTGCAGGAGGGTGACGACGATGATGATGAGGATGGCGATAAGGAGAGGAGGAAAAAGAAGAAGAAGAAGAAGAAGAAGAAGAAGAAGCAAGAAGCAGAGGGCTCCCAGTCAGTAAGTGGACACCGGCATTGACACCTGAGCATGCTGGGGGATGGAGTGTGTGTGGAGTGGGGGGGGGGGGGAGTGCGCTTTGGACATGGTGCTGGATCTGTGTGTGTGTGTGTGTGTGTGTGTGTGTGTGTGTGTGTGTGCGTGTGTGTGTGTGTGTGGCGAAGTGCTTGAACCGTCTTATACTCAATGGCTTTTTCAAATCATGCTATTGAAACATTCCAGTGTCATTTAGCCATTAAGTCGGTCAATTAGTTTGACCAGTTCAACTGGTACGGATAAGCTGTTGTGAAATAGTTTGGAATTGCAGTCAGTTTGTATAAAAGCTGGATAAATGCGAAATGCTTACAACAAAAATTGCTTTATTTTTTTCTCTCCAAAACCTGTTTGAATTTCTGCCACAAGATCTGCGTGCGTGCGCGTGCGTGTGTGGTGTGTGTGTGCGTGTGTGTGCGTGTGTGCGTGTGTGTGTGTGGTGTGTGTCTAGCGTCAGTCAGTGTAAACACAGAAAAAATGGATAATGCCAAGGACAATTTAGAAGTGAATATGAACAAATCATTTTCCCTTGAGTTTTTTTTTTCCTGGGCATTAACATGAAGCACGAACAAACAGTACGAACATGAGCTGTGCAGATTAAAGTGACTGAATCAAAAAAGTGTGTCGCATGCCAAACTTGATTTGAGTGTGACAATGAATGCAAAATAAATATATAAATATATATAAACACACAGGCCTACTGCACGACTAAATAGCAATTAGTCGCATCCATCACAAATTTGGTGTCAAATCTCCAATCTCAAAATGCGTTTACACTTCACAGCAAAAAAAAATAAAATAAAATAAATAAAAAAAGGTTTGGCAATCTACACCAGCGTCTCCAACATGTTGTGTGCTGAGAACAGCAGACAGCCATGTTTGATTGCGTCGTCGATCACACAACCAACGCGCCGCCGCACGTGAAGATGTTTCTGCCGGAGCTCTCGGAGAGGAGAAGGTCCACCGACGGTGACGCGTGGCGACGTTCCCGTACCTTCTCACACAACAGAGACAAGCAACGCCCGCCGCGGCCGAACCTCCTCATCGCCTACAGCTCTAGAGTTTGATGGTGCGCCGTCTAGGAGGAGAGGTCATATCACTTGAGTCCACCGTTTGAAATTCACCGTTCATGCGATAGGAGACAACGTCTTCATTCATCTCGTCTATTTTGTGAGGAAAAAAAGGGCTATACGGTACATCTGGTAGAAGGCCAGGCTCTCTTAATACGAACGGGGCCAATCGGAATTCACGAATGGTTCATGAAACCGCTTCAACGGTTTCACAGTAAAGTACGGAAAAAATAAAATCGAGAGCCGATACCGATAATCAGTGGAGACGTGGTTTGGATTGACTCGCGACCAGACCGGCGTACACAGAACAACAACAACAACAATAATAAAAGCAAATCTTTTTCTTTTTTTTTCTTTTTTTGTCAAAGATGCCCCTCCTCCTTCTCCTCCGAGACATTGCTGTTATCAAATGTCCTAACGGTGAAGCCACCGTCCATGCCCACGGCAGTTCAAAAATCAAAACCACACAAATCAAATCAAAATCAAAAAAAATCAAAACTGACACTCGGGGTCCTCAGCTCATGCTTGACGGTGGCGGTGGGTTTACTCTGCTGCTCGCTTGCTTGTGTGCTCGGACTGATTAACATTTAGAAAACGGGGGGGAGGAGAAGGAGAGGAAGGAGGAGGAGGAGAGAGAGGGAGGAGAGAGGAGAAGGGGAGGGGAGGAGAGAGGAGGAGAGGAGAGGAGAGGAGAGAGGAGGAAGGAGAGGAGGAGGAGAGGAGAGGAGGGGAGAGAAGGAGAGGAGAGAGGAGAGGGGGAGGAGAGAGAGAGGAGAGAGGAGGGGGGGAAGGGAGAGGGGATGAGGAGAGGGAGGGAGGGGAGAGAGGAGGAGGAGGAGGGAGGGAGGCGAAGAGAGGGTGGATGGAGAGCGGATGGTCAGGAGAGGAGGAGGTTGGGTGGAGGTTGTAGGATTTTATGAAAGGGGGAGGAAGGATAGGGAGGAAAAACACAACATATGTTAACAGAAGAGAAAGAAGATATAGAGAGAGAGAGAGAGAGAGAGAGAGAGAGAGAGAGAGAGAGAGAGAGAGAGAGAGAGAGAGAGAGAGAGAGAGAGAGAGAGAGAGAGAGAGAGAGAAAGGGAGAGAGAAAGAAAGAGAGAGCAGCCTGCATGCATAATACATTTTTTTTCAGTAAAAGTATAAACACACATTCCCAGTCTTGGTCAAAGCAATTCCAACCAAAACATGCAAAAAAAACCAAAACAGTGGAAGCATACCACGGTCATTCGGAAAGAAAAACACGGATTTTGCACCAAAGCACATCATGAACGTGCGTTGCCTAACAGTAACCCTCCACACCATCATGGAGGGTTACATCATCACCGAGACACGTTCCCCGGCCGAATCAAACGAATAAAGAAATAAATAAAGAAATAAATAAATATTTTTTTTGGTTTTCACTCCGGAAGGACAACGATATGCTTCCATACAACAAAATCCGAGAGAATCAAGAAAAACTCAACACACAACCGCCCCCCCCCTTGTCCACCTGGACACACAGCACGCCCTCCACCCCCCCCCCCGCCCCCCCCCCCCCCCCCCCCCCCCCCCCCCCCCCACCCTTACGACAAAATAAAAGGGCGTCGACATTTCCCAAAACAAAATGAAGGCGTCATGCTCCTTGAGAGCGGCACACGGCTGCTCAGTGAGAGGCCAATGAGGTTTGCGGTCCAAAAGAATCTTAAAAAATAAAATAAATATAAAATAAAATAAAATAACGTGCAGTGTCTGTGAGTGACTGACTCTCTGCACCGGCGATGGAGTGTGTATGCGTGTGAAGACGAAGACGTGATGATGATGACGCAACGGGATGGATCTCTGCGACATACAACATGGATTCTCTCTCGCCGGAGCGCGCCTGAAATATAATAAGCCCGTAATGAGGTGTCCTATAGCGTCTCCGTGGAAACCTTCTTGTCATTGTTGTCGCCAATGACTGCGGGCTTTGTGAACGACGGGAGGGAGCAGTCTCTCTCTCTCTCTCTCTCTCTCTCTCTCTCTCTCTCTCTCCCCTGTTTGGCCCGATAATGGAGGAGGATGACATCCAAGGGCATTTATTCATGTGCAAATCAGCCCTGAATTAGTGTGCACAGGGACTAACTCGCCCACGGATATGGGTGTGTGTGTGTGTGTGTGTGTGTGTGTGTGTGTGTGTGTGTGTGGGGGGAATCACATTTTTATATTACCCCCCCCCCCCCTCCCCCCCCCTCCCCACTCACCATCTCATACTGTATGCTCACATACTGTCGATGCGCATGTGTGTGTGTGTGTGTGTGTGTGTGTGTGTGTGTGTGTGTGTGTGTGTGTGGGTTGTGTGTGTGTGTGTGTGTGTGTGTGTGGTGTGTGTGTGTGTGGTGTGGTGTGTGTGTGTGTGTGTGTGGTGGGGTTTCAACCTCTATTTGCGGCCTTGTATTATACATGAGGCTTTTTACAAATGATCTGCTGGTGCCTGCATGTGCTGGGGTCACGACGCTGTGTCACGTGACAGAAGTCATGTGACACAGTTTGAATCTGACTGTTTGGACACACAAAAGCCGGATGGCCCACGAGCATGATACATGGCTTACCCTGAAAGGAACAAAACAATGAAGAAACACACACACACACACACACACACACACACACACACACACACCACAACACACACACACACACCACACACACACACACACACACACCACACACACACACACACACAACACACACACACACACACACAGCACACACACACACACACAACACAACACACACACAGAGATGCTGAAAACCTCCATAGACATTTAGTACATACAGTGTATCCGACTGTCCGAGTGTGTGTGTGTGTGTGTGTGTGTGTGTGTGTGTGTGTGTGTGTGTGTGTGTGTGTGTGTGTGTGTGTGGGTGAGTGTGTGCGTTTGTTGTGTCGTCAACAACACACAATCGTCGGGGGTGGTTGATGGAGAGCTCTGTGGATGCAGGTGGTGTTAATATAGCTCCATAAACAGCTATATTAAACATGGACGCCACGGTTGGTGGGGGAGGGATCTGAATTTTGGGTGATGATTTGTGGTTTCTCGGATTTATTTTTTTTTTCTTCTTTTTTCTTCTTTCTTTTTTCTCGATTGTGTCCATTGGCGTTTTATGTGTGTGTGTGTGTGTGTGTGTGTGGGTGGGTGAGTGTGTGCGTTTGTTGTGTCGTCAACAACACACAATCGTCGGGGGTGGTTGATGGAGAGCTCTGTGGATGCAGGTGGTGTTAATATAGCTCCATAAACAGCTATATTAAACATGGACGCCACGGTCGCTACGGTAACATGGCACAACTTCATTCACCGGCCAAGGGAGGAGGGTGATACCACCGGGAGTGTGTCTCTCTCTCTCTCTCTCCTCTCTCTCTCTCTCTCCCTCGTCTCTCTCTTCTACACACACTCACACACTGTCACACACACACACACACTACACACACACACACACACACACACACACACACACACACACACACACACACACACACACTCACTACACCACTCTCCTGTGTGTGTGTGTGTGTGTGTGTGTGTGTGTGTGCATGTGCGTGTGTGTGTGTGTGTGTGTGTGTGTGAAAGACTCAGAGGACATTGGCACGTTGGGGGAACACACGGTTGGGCCCATGCTATCCCATAGTAACGTCAGCATTTACAATGTTTCATCGACAGTTTCATTACAGTGGTCGTAGTGGTTTGCATGCACATCGCAAACATTCAATCATGGAACAGGAACACCTCTACACGTACACGTATGTATACAGTATGTATGTATGAGCACACTGGTGACAGTTCTTAACGTGTACATATCGCCATGGATACCTGGACGCAGTTGCCAGAGAAACTTTCAAGATAAAGCAACGGTCATTTCTGCTCATCGCTAACCTAGCGTCGTATTATTCAAACGTTTCAATGTTTCAACAATGTTCAGAAATGGTGATCAAATACAATTACTTCACAGTCACAATCGTACGCCTGTACTGTATAATCAAATACCTTGCAGGGAAACAGTCATAATGATGTACAATACTTTTGACAAACTTCAATATCAAGTCGGATACGGAGAAAAATCACCGGTCGTCATCCGAGAATCTATTGTGTGCATGTAAACATACCCAGGTAGCACTTCTTTACTTTTAAAATCTAATCTAAACGCCATTGTAGTATCGCACGAAAACGGCGTAATACTCACTGGTGAATGGCTTGTAGAAACTTCCGCTGGTGTTTCCGCACCTTGGCGTGATCTATCTTCTTCACCAACTTGGTGTGTTTGTAAATGAGCCATGTTTCCCTGAGTACATTGGCAGCTGTGTTCTTTACCTGTCGTCACAAGGAGAGAGAGCGAGAGAGAGAAAACATCGCGCCCACCGCCGCCGTCAGCAAAAAAACACCGAATGTCGTCGCGGCCTCGATCCCCGTGAACTCGTTCGCCGCCAAGACAAACCGTGACTATTGTTTGTTTTTTTTTAATCGTTATTTTAACAACACAATCGGTTTAGTGAAATTTGGAGAGAAGTGAGATAAAGGAGAAGGTCATCGTCGTACACGAGCACAACGACGACGACGACGACATACATACACACATACATACATCCGGTGTTCGCTCCCCCCCTCGCCAAAGGGCACTCACTCGTTTGCAAAGTTGTGTGTCCATCATGAAGTTGTGGACATGCTTCTCAGCCTTGGTCAGCTCCAGCTTTCTGGCGACCACGGCCACCACGAGCGCGGTGCACCCGGCCCCCTGTCGGGACAGAGACAACAGCCGGTTCAAAGCAAAAGACGTATTGGGAAGACTGGGTATCGCCGCACTTTGACGTCAAAACCACCGCAGTAAACAAATAGCCACTGGGAGTGAGTGGGGACCTACCATGATCCCTGTAAGGAGACACACTCCCTTCCCGCAGTACGTGTGAGGTACCATGTCTCCGTAGCCAATGGACAGGAAGGTAATCGAGATCAGCCACATGGCGCCCAGGAAGTTACTGGTCACATCCTGTTTGTCATGATACCTGCAGGAGGGTGACGACGATGATGATGAGGATGGCGATAAGGAGAGGAGGAAAAAGAAGAAGAAGAAGAAGAAGAAGAAGAAGAAGAAGAAGCAGAGGGCTCCCAGTCAGTAAGTGGACACCGGCATTGACACCTGAGCATGCTGGGGGATGGAGTGTGTGTGGAGTGTGGGAGTGTGTGGGTGTCTGTGGTGTGGATCTGTGTGTGTGTGTGTGTGTGTGTGTGTGTGTGTGTGTGTGTGTGTGTGTGTGTGTGTGGCGAAGTGCTTGAACCGTCTTATACTCAATGGCTTTTCAAATCATGCTATTGAAACATTCCAGTGTCATTTAGCCATTAAGTCGGTCAATTAGTTTGCACCAGTTCAATTGGTACGCATAAGCTGTTGTGAATCAGTTTGGAATTGCAGTCAGTTTGTATAAAAGCTGGATAAATGCGAAATGTTTACAACAAAAAATTGCTTTATTTTTTTCTCTCCAAAACCTGTTTGAATTCTGCACAAGATCTGCGTGTGTGCGTGCGTGCGTGTGTGTGCGTGTGTGTGTGTGTGCGTGTGTGTGTGTGTGTGTGTCTAGCGTCAGTCAGTGTAAACACAGAAAAAATGGATAATGCCAAGGACATTTAGAAGTGAATATGAACAAATCATTTTCCCTTGAGGTTTTTTTTCCTGGGCATTAACATGAAGCACGAACAAACAGTACGACATGAGCTGTGCAGATTTAAGTGACTGAATCAAAAAAGTGTGTCGCATGCCAAACTTGATTTGAGTGTGACAATGAATGCAAAAAAATATATAAATATATAATAACACATAGGCCTACTGCACGACTAAATAGCAATTAGTCGCATCCATCACAAATTTGGTGTCAAATCTCCAATCTCAAAATGCGTTTACACTTCACAGCAAAAAAATTATAATAATAAATAAATAAAAAAAGGTTTGGCAATCTACATCAGCGTCTCAAACATGTTGTGCGCTGAGAACAGCAGACAGCCATGTTTGATTGCGTCGTCGATCCACGCAAACCAAACGCGCTGCATGTGAAGATGTTTCCGCCGGGAAGCTCTCGGAGAGGAGAAGGCCCACCACGGTGACGGCGGTGACGTTCCCGTACCTTCTCATCACAACAGAGACAAGCAACGCCGCGCGGGCTGCCCTCCCTCATCGCCTACACAGCTCTAGAGTTTTGATGTGTGCGCCGTCTAGGAGGAGAGGTCATATCGCTTGATTCCACCGTTTGAAATTCACCGTTCAAGCGATGGGAGACAACATCTTCATTCATCTCGTCTATTTTGTGAGGAAAAAAAAGGGGCTGTACGGTACATCTGGTAAAAAGGCCGGGCTCTCTTAATACGAACTGGGGGGGCCAATCGGAATTCACGAATGGTTCATAAAACCAACGGTTTCACAGTAAAGTACGGGAAAAATAAAATCGAGAGCCGATACCGATAATCAGCGGAGACGTGGAGTTTGGATTGACTCGCGACCAGACCGGCGTACACAGAACAACAACAACAACAATAATCTTTTTCTTTTCTTTTTTTTTGTTTGTCAAGATGCCTCCTCCTCCTTCTCCTCCGAGACATTGCTGTTATCAAATGTCCTAACGGTGAAGCCACCGACCATGCCCCCCACGGCAGTTCAAAATCAAAACCACACAAATCAAAATCAAAATTAAAAAAAAATCAAAACTGACACTCGGGTCTCAGCTCATGCTTGACGGTGGCGGTGGGTTTACTCTGCTGCTCGCTGCTTGTGTGCTCGGACTGATTAACATTTAGACTGAAACAATAACAAAAGAAGAAGAGAGAGGAAGAGTGAGAGCGCTTCTGTGAGTTCAAGCCACTACGACGGCATGCAGAAAAAAGCAACCGCAATAATATCATGCAGAGAATAGAAGGAGATGTCCGCTCCCTGCATGCTGTAAAGCCAGTATATTGAGAGCCAGGGGAACGAGGGGGAGAGAACATGGGGGGGGAAGTGATCGATTGTAGTTCGATTGAGCTCTCAATATACTGTGTCAAGTTTTGGAATAGCATGGAAAAGAGCTGGCACCACATTGACCCTATAGGACCGGAGGGCTATCGGCTTGTTTACAATGTTGTCTCCCACCCCTTGAATTGTCCCTGTGACATATTCTCTCTGTTTTTTGTGACGACTCTCACAAAAGTTACGGCAAAAAAGTTAGGATTTCGCTATCTGACCAAAGCACCGGGAAAATTTTGATCCCCTGCGAGATTTACGCAGATTCCTGTCACGCTAAAAAACGTGAAAAAAAAAGAACGCTAAAAACGTTTAAAAACACCAACGACAAACCACGCGTACTCTCCAACGTGCTACGCGTGGACTCGCGTCTTCCGAAGGATTATGGGTAAAGAAACACCTGATGGACACCTTGAATGGATGAGCTGACTGAATGAACAATATGCCGTAGAAATTAAATTATAAAATGTCAATCAAGACAATGGGAGAACATTCCAGTATGTCCATCTTGCACACAATGCTTTTGTTATATCAGTTTGGTTATGCATCATCGTGACATAACTCACACACACACACACACACGCACACACACACACACACACACACACACACACACACATAAACAATGAAAACAAAACATCTAATTTTGAATATCCCAAGATATTCCCATTCTACTCAGGATAGTTTGTGTTTGTTGATGCTCGTATTATATCATTAATATTCTAGATGTGAAGAGAGATATATTTTTTTAATGAGCATTAATGAGCAACTGGGATGTTTGGGAGACAGATCTAGTCAGGCTCTGGGGGGGCGAGAGTATTCCAACACATACTCAAATAGGACTCAACTCAGACGAGGCGATGATGACCTAATTACAAAGGAACAGAAAGGAGAACCGAGCCCTAAATAGAAGGCCGAGCAGCAGCAGCCCAGCACCGCTGCACTCTGAAGGGGGTTTCACATACTCTGTACAATTGTGGTTCGATTCCCACATGAGAGACACACACACACACACACACACATACCGACCGACACACACACGTACCGACCGACACACGTACCGACCGACACACACACACGTACCGACCGACACACACACACGTACCGACCGACACACACACACGTACCGACCGACACACACACGTACCGACCGACACACACACACGTACCGACCGACACACACACGTACCGACCGACACACACACACATACCGACCGACACACACACGTACCGACCGACACACACACGTACCGACCGACACACACACACGTACCGACCGACACACACACGTACCGACACACATGCGTACACATTGAACAAATATGTTCTGCGTCCTGCTTTTGTTTCTTTATTATTATTACATATGACCTGGACCCTGGAAATCCAGAGTTCTCGCGAGAGCACAATTTGAATTTGCTCAGCGAGTACTCTGGTAACGAGTAACATGCTCATTAGCTATGCCTGTTGTTTCGAACATCAACCAATCACATCGGTGTATCTGATATAGGCGGGCCAGAGGCGGGCTAAACAGATGACGTCAGCGCTGCGACGGAATCAGTCCGGAATCAGTCAGTAAACATTGCTC
>PIJE02000778.1:228479-234814 GCA_002895965.2 Coryphaenoides rupestris | reverse complement strand
AGCAAGTGATGCTGTTTGTATCTTAATATGACCTCAAACACACCACACACTCACACATACCCGCAAACTGAACTGAGGCTGATTTACTAGATCAGTCTACCAGCCCACCAGTGGACTGTACCGGCAGGTAAACTGATCTATGTCGGGTACATCTATGACGTCGACATTCCCACTTGTGATGTCACTAGACGGTAGTCACATGACAATTGTGAAACGGCTCGCAATGGCTAATCACACTCACACCCCGGGTGCATAATGTGTCCCCTTTAAACATTCACTAATCAAATCCAGAGACGGGGAACTAAATACTTCAGTAAAGTACAGATACCTGAATACAGTACAGTAACTAAGTATTTGTACTTTGTTACTTCCCACCTCTGCAGCTGCTGGTTCGTGCACCCAGGAGTTGAGCCAGAGAGAACAAAAACTATTCATGTTCAATGATCTCTAAAATAAAGTTAGTTTCATGGGCATCATTCTTTATTTACAACAATAGAACAAAAAAAAATAATAAAAAAATTCACAATGGAATAAGAAACGATATAATTTTGATGGCACAAGTTTAACGTCTGTCCCTGACCTTTCATGACCAACGCAATTTCAACACATTTCCTTGAGGGTTATTTTAGTGCAAAAGTAATAGCTCGATATGCTGACACGTCCCATTTGAAGTTCCTGTTTCCGGAGGCAAATAGCGTTCACTCCGAACGGGCCTGTCTTTATTAAAGCCAAGGCCCGTGTCCACAAAAAAAATCAAACGTTTGATTGAAACAGGACTCTGGACCAGACATGCACGCTCGCGTATGAGTAATCTGGGGGCGCAGGACACACACAACGTTCGGCGGAGATCAACCAAAAATATGTAAGATTGTTGTAATATTGAAAGTTCAAAATAGCCGTCGGAACCCCACCAATCCACAAGCTATCAATAGCGTAACGTGACAGAGGTTTCCTGAGTGGCACACTTTGCGGCCGTGGCATTCATTCTAAACACATTCCTCCGTCGGGAACAAACTCATCCTGGTGCCATGCCTTTCAGAGAGAGGAGAGGAGAGAGAGAGAGAGAGAGAGGGAGAGGAGGAGAGGACATTTTAAGGCTCTAGTCACTGCTTGATGTTGAGTAAAAAGGGAGTTGGTACGCAGACCACTTCCAGATCAGCTCGGGGAAGATGCCACAGAGGAGTCATACGGCCTAACAAAAACAAAACTCTAATGCGATATTTGGTTGCTTGCGGATTCCAAACCAATTAAACTTCTTTTTTTTATTTTTGTATGGCCTGTGCAACCCTCCGGATTTCAACGTGTGTCCATGAGTAATATTATTAAGCATGTCTCAACATTCACAGTCTTTCATATATCCACAATTAAAACGCTGACATAAAACCACGACACTCCTCTCTAAGGCCGCTTTAGCGTGTACGCTTTCACAAATGTCATTATTGTCGCAGGAGTTCACAGAAGAGTTAACAGAAAAGTCTGACAGTTGGTGGTGAACCTTGGTTGAGGACGACGAGCCTAAGTTAACACACAGCAGCAGAACTGTGGGAAGTCACCGGCGATGACATGATTTGTCTAACAAAATAGACATCGTATGCAAAACGACAATGTTCAAATTATGAAATTTGAATAAATAAAAGACAAATAAATAACCTTTCTACGCGTCTCCCGTGAGGCACACAGGATTTACACCAACATTTTCGAACGAAAGAGGATCTATACATTGCAGGAACCAGGGTCGTAGTAACTGGTCACTAATCCTGGTCGACTCTTTCATCAGTGCATGCCTACCCCCCCCCCCCCCGCCCCAAAAACAATAAACCCAAGATGGAAAAAAAAAACCAGCAACAAATCATTTAATAAGTCGACTCATCCTTCATGCATTGACATCTTTGGCCAGCAGAGGTCGCCGTTGTTGGTAGGATCGGGCCCAACCTTGAACGACCTGGAAAAACAATGCACAGAATGAAGCCCATTACACTGAATACACAGATGAACATGGAGAGAAGAATAGCAGCAATGGAAACTATTAAGCTATTTAAACTATTTAAGCTATTTAAAAAACGAATGTAACCTCCAAGGGCAAACATTACATCACAAGAAGACGGTTTTAAATGTTTTTTGCGAGGAAAACATCGCCACCTAGTGTTTCTCGACGGCACAAACGCGAGCTTGCGGGCTCACACGGTGTCCCCGAGAGCCAGCAGGGAAGAGGTGCGTTGGCATCCTGCGGTTGAACGCGGAGGGAAATCCAAAAAGAACTCCCGCTGATAGACGAGCGTTCGAATCGTGAGACGTGTTGCGCTGTCAAGCGGCGGAATGCGAGCAGGCTTCCAAAAAGGGGGCGGAGGCTGCGTGTGTGGTCGGCCCCCGTTTCTGTCGGGATGCGTCTCATGTGGGATGTGTGGGACCGCTGGGGTCTGGGCGCTGCTGTGCTGCTGCTGCTGCTGGGAAAAAAAGGGTGGGGATGCTTGGCTGGCGGTCCCTCCCTCGCCACCCGTTGTGTTGTGTAGTGTAGTGTACTGTACTGTACTGTACGGGTGGTCCTGCTAGTCCTCCAGTGTCGGTTGATTGCTGCGTGGGTGGGTGGTGGTGGGTGGGGGTGGGGTGGGTCGGGGTGGGGTCGGGGTGTGTACCGTGGTGGCCTGTATCTAACCTGACACACGTCCAAACCGACAACGTTTTTCGTACGCACACGGACCGCTTGAACCCTGGCCCGACCCGGCTGAGAACGCGCGACACGGAGCGCGTTTCTCACGAGGTTCGCCCGGATCGCTGCTGATTGAAAACATGTCACGGTGCGTTCACTGTCAACGGCGTGACACGTTTCCCATCCACACGATGGGAGTTTTGCGCCGCAAAAACCGACCCTCCGAAACTTAAACGACGCGTCTGCACGAGCAGAACACTTTAGCCGACCTTCGATCGTGTATCGCGTTACAATTACGTACGTCACCGTTTTCCGAAATAAAAATAATATCACTTTTAATCATAAATAATTGAGAGCTTTCCACTCTGCAGACGGTTGGCTTAGTGCGTGCGGAAGGCCAAGATAAGTGAGGGTCACATGGACGAGGCCTCGTGTGCAGACGTCAGTGGAGACCTGCTGGGTGGTGCCACGGAGCACTGGGTCCAGTATCGTCTTTCTGGACCCAGTGCTGCAGATTTGTTTGTTGAAACTTGACCTATTAAAGGGTGTTGTGGGGGAGATTCGAGAGTTGTAACGTGCTCAGATGTTGGTAACGTGCTCAGAATTGCACGTCTGCTCTTATCCAAGCTATTTATGCGGGCAACCTAGCAATTATGAAACTCGTTCTATTAGCCTCGTAACTATGAATGCTTGAGACCTGCTCTATTCTTATCTTTATGTACCACGGCGATATATTGCGATATATATATGTCTCTTTCAACAAATGTACTCTTTGTAAGTCGCTTTGGATAAAAGCGTCTGCCAAATGTAAATGTAAAGAAAGAGCAGAAAAGAGCAGAACAGAGCAGGATTTGGAAACTGAAAGACCCAAAAAACCACTTCCTCTGCTGTGCTGTTCACACATCTGTGATTGACAGGCAAGATGAATTCCCTCGAAAATCATGGTCAGAAATTTGCGAGAAAAATAGAATCAATTGTCGAAACAAAACCAATATTCTCACAGCGCAATTCACTCCCACATGGCTGACGGATGTGTAAGCCATTTCTCACGATTGAAAGAGGAACTAGATTGATTGGCCCAACCCAGTGGACATCCTGACCAATCAGGAAGCAGCAGTCAGTTACTGTAATCAATTTCAAAATTCAGTGTGAGGCAACACACTGACTCAAATACCGTAGAAAATCCAGTTTGTTGCGTTACCACTGTGTACATGCGAGTCAGCACGTACCACCCCTAGTACCATCGAGGTTTACATTTACATTTACTTTTACATTTAGGGCATTTGGCGTTTGAGTCTTTTATCCAAAGCGACTTACAAAGAGCACATTTGTCAAAAGAGAGACAGCAATACATCGCTGTGGTCCATAAAGAAAAGAATCGAGCGGGTCTCAAGCGTTCATTGATGCGAGGCTAATAGAACGAGTTTCATAATTGCTGGGTTGCCTGCGTAACAGCCGGGATCAGATTTGTACTTTCTGTGCCACACCGTTGTTGTGCAGGTTTCTCCGTCCCGTACCTTGGTGTCCTCGTCCTTCCACAAGAGTTCCTGTTCCGCCTCGTTGAGCTCTTCTGACGGATCGTATGTGTACACCGGCAGCAGCTGGTGGCGCAGCCTGTCGATTCTGCGAGGAAAACACAAAAGTTAGACTCGTATGCGTCGTTCAAAATCCGCAGATATTTGACTGCACAACAACAACAAAAAAGTATAAAGGGTACAGGACAGTAACATTAATTAAACAGTACCTTTGTTTCCTACGTATGTACATGATCTGAAACACACAGAAGGCAAAGCAAAGCAATATGAATGTGCCATAAAAATGAAAGACTTCCACTTTTTTCTTGAGAATATTTAGGGCGTGTTGACATAGCCTAGATAGATAACGGACAGACAGAGAGAGAGAGGGAGGGAGGGAGGGAGGGAGGGAGGGTGTGTGTGTGTGTGTGTGGCGGGGGGCGGGGGGGGAGGGGGGGGTCGGCGACTCACCACAGCCGCTGCGATGCCGGACGATGGTCACCAGGACGAAGGGCACCAGCACGTAGCCCACGGCCGCGTCGCCGTCGATGTGCGGCGGCGGCGTGGGTCATGTTGTGGCGTACAGCCGGGTGCCCAGCGACATTTGTGGTTGTTGTTGTTGTTGTTGTTGTTGTGGGTGTTGTGGGTGTTGGTGTTGGGCCGCACCAGGAGCGATGGTCTTCCTCCTCCTCCTCCTCCTCCTCCTCCTCCTCGGGTTGGAGGCAGAGGCAGAGGCAGCAGCAGCAGCGGCGGCAGCAGGAGCGGCTGTAGTCTCAGGTTCCTTCCCGCTGGTCGTCTCTCATTCTCGCCGTTCATGTGACTTCCACATGGCACCTCTGTCCTGCCTCAGTAATCAGCGGGGGAAGATCTGCTTTGTCGGTCGTCCGGCCGGGCCACTCGGTCTGCGGGACCCACGACACAATGTGACACAGTGACACACGACACAATCACACCGTTATCAGATTACATTAGTGTTATCCCTGCACAAATATGAACACAATACGGCGTAACGTGATTCTCACGTCCCATGAGATCATTATAGATTTCACTACTGTCCTGACACTGATAGCCACATACAAAAGCACCATACACACAAACCATTATCACTGGTAGTTTGCACTGTTAAAATGTGCAACTGCTTTGTATTGTACAGCATTGACAGGACTCAACAGTGATCATAACATAAAATAACATAACATGACATTACATTACATTACATTGCATTGCTGTTGCATGGGTGGAAGCTTCAGCAAAAAGCTTCTAATTCAGGACACACTTCAGCAGGCCCGATTGCATTAGTTTGCACGTCATCTGGAGAATCTGTTGTCACATGTAAACTATAATTACATTGGATAATTAGTGCAGTTAAATGCAGAGAGAGATGGGACCCTGCTGGCTGCAGACCAGGCTGGTGAAACTAAACCAGGAAATCAGGCTATTTCTACACGTGTGTGTGCGGGTTTAAAAACAGGGCCATGCAATAGTGTCGCACGTCCACACCTTAGCGTGTGTGTGTTGAATAATAAAGACGATTAAAGTTGAATACTGACCACAGTTGAAGGCGACTTGCACAGGAGCCCTTCGAGCGAAACGTCATTCTGCTGTCACATGAGCAAACAACACCGAGAACGGCCGAGACCGAGGAGGGGATGGCGGAGGGGAGCGTTACGCCGGTGTAACCCCTGTGACGCAACGTCCTGTGAGCGATGTGTACGTACCCTCCCCCCCCGCCGGGTGGTGTAGCCCCCCCCCCTGGGTGGATAATAACGACGAGAAGCCGCCACGAGTGTGAAGCACGACGACGACGACGACGACGAGGAGGATAAATGTGGAGTTTTGGAGAAGAGTTCGACGGAGACAAAAAAAAGGGGGGAAAATTTTCAACGGAAACTGCGGAAACGCTCGACCGGAAATCCCACCCACCCCCTCTCTCTCTCGTGCCGAAAGTCCCGCCCTCCGTCGTTCATTATTATGACGTCTTTGCCGGCGCAAAAAACACACATTACAGTCAATAGACTCTATATTATACACATTTATCCGTTGATGAAACACCTTTTTTGTGATTTTAAGACACCATTCAACCCAATAAAATTAGTTGATCCCTTTTAAAAAAAAAACAACAACAAATAAACATGGCCCGCAGTGCGTGCAGTGTCTTTGTTTCGCCCATAGGT
>PIJE02000778.1:215979-223479 GCA_002895965.2 Coryphaenoides rupestris | reverse complement strand
AGAGAGAGGAGAGAGAGAGAGAGAGAGAGAGAGGAGAGAGAGAGAGAGAGAGAGGGGGAGAGAGAGAGAGAGAGAGAGAGAGAGAGAGAGAGAGAGAGAGAGAGAGAGGGGGAGAGAGAGAGAGAGAGAGAGAGAGAGAGAGAGAGAGAGAGAGAGAGAGACAGAGACAAAGAGACAGAGACAGAGAGAGACAGAGAGAGAGAGAGAGAGAGAGAGAGAGAGAGCGAGAGAGGGAGAGAAGAGAGAGAGACAGGGGAGACAGAGAGGGACAGACAAATATAGGAGAGCAAGACAGAGAGACAGGGAGTCAGAGAGAGAGAGAGACAGACAAGCAGGTGTACAGTTGTGTATGTAGAATGTAATCTGCTCTCTTGTCACACAGGTGTCTGAGGGCGGCGGCGGGGTGTTGGTTTGTTATAGACGAGGCGGCGAGGTCTGGCAACCTGTGAAAACAGCGGGAAACGTGAGACCATCGGGTCTGAAGGACGGGCTGTCCAACCCAATCCCCCTGCACCAATGGCATCGACACGTAGCCCGCACACACACACACACACACACACACATAGCACACACACACACACACACACACACACACACACACACACACGTACACACATACACACGCACACACACACACACACACACACACACACACACACACACACACACACACACACACACACACACACACACACACACACACACACACACACACACACACACACACACACACATACACACACACACACACACACACACATATCACACACACACATACACGACACACACACACACACACACACACACACACACACACACACACACACACACACACACACACACTGGAGTCAAATCCACATCCAGACTAATTCAACAGCTCGGACGCTCGCTTCAAACACTTGTTCCGTCGCGAGTCGTCCGCTGCCAAGCGACCTGAATGCGGCCAGAGACTTGCTTTGAATGCGTTGCTCTTAGTTTGTCAGGTCGTTGGACTCTAGGGGGGTGTGTGTTCCACTTGGACATGGTGTGTGAGAGGCCCGTGTGTGTGTGTGTGTGTGTGTGTGTGTGTGTGTGTGTGTGTGCATGTGTGTGTCTGGGTCTGGGTGTGGCAGAGTTGGTCGGTCGAGGGAGAGTCGGGTAGCCAAATGTACGCCGTCTCGGAGAGGTCACGGCACGGCGACTTAAGAAAACAACAGGCAAATAGACACAAGGCACAAGCAAATTAGGAATCCATTTGAGAACACCGCTCAAGTGTTTGTCCCCCCGGTGCTGTAATGTGTGCTGTGTTGTCGGCGTTTTTATAAATGCCGCGGTTATGCCGTCAAATGGATGAAGATGTTTTGCTTACCGCTATTTGCATGTGTTTTCTCCCGCGTGCGAGCGAGGCGAAACACACACGTGCTTTCCTCTCCGGAACGCCGGAGAAAGGGTTACGGCCGACAATTATTATTCACGACCGTGACCGTAACCGCGGTCTAGAACGAACGCACGGACGGCGCCGGAGGATTACTCACAGGTAACGACGGAGAAAGTGTCCTTCAGGAATCGGAAGCACTTACGAGCGCGTAAAGGTGACCGTGAGTCAGCATATGTAATGTGATTTAGTGGCGGGGGCGTGAAGGAAGTGAAGGTGGGTGGGGTGGGGGGGGGTGGGGGGGGGGGGGGGGCTTCAGTGTCAGATTCTCTGTGCTGGGATCAGATTAACCCCCCCCGGCCAAGCCCCCACCGTCTCAACTGTTGTGTTCTTGATTAGTATCAGTAATCGCTTTTTATTTCAACGATCGTGTTGATCGAGCGTATTAGCTGACGCCGCGGGTGGCCTCCATTAAAATAACCCCGCGACATTATGTCCTCCTGTGGGAGAGAATCCGTAAGCTTATTATGCCGCGGTTCGAGCGTCTCGTTAATCGCCGCCGTAACCGACCCGTAAGTGTGTTTTTAATTAAAGTTGAATGTTTTTTCGAAAACTCTCAATTAATTTGTTTCGGAACACACGTCTCTCCTCCCTCTCTCCCCGTGTATACACTCAGCGGATGATATGTTTTATGCCGTGCGGTCGGAAAACGATTAAACCGTCCTCGTTTGAGGACAAAAAGGCATTTACTTACTGTCGTGTGTGTGTGTGTGTGTGTGTGTGTGTGTGTGGTGTGTGTGTGTGTGTGTGTGGTGTGTGTGTGTGTCTCTCTCTCTCTCTCTCTCTCCTCTCCACCCACAGGTCATCTCCCCCAGGGAGAAAACGCGCTCTGTCAGGTTTATGGAAACCTGACCTCCTATTGGTGGAGAAGGTGAGCGAGCGACGCCTTCTTCTTATTGGCTGCTAGTTGATTGTTTTGTTTTTTTAATCAGTCGCTCAGCAGCACCCAAACCAACCAGTTAGTGCTGTTCTGTTCCGCGGTGGTTCCGTTTAGCGCACCATTAATCCAGGATTACTCAATTTGAGGCAATCAATCGTGCAATTCTAATCGTATTATGGTGGTTGTTGTTGTAGTAGTTGTTGCTGTCAGGTAATCAAGGTGCTGGTAATCCGCTGTCTGTTTTTAGAGATGATGAATCACGACTACTCTGTGATGGACATTTTGCTCATTAAATAGATAATGAGAATGTAATAAATGTATAAATCGGTTTATTACGGTTGTAGGTATTCATGGTTCCCCCCCCAAATCAACTAATAATGAGCTATGCCAGTAAATATATACGCTATATGATCTGTGTGATGGATATGAATGGGATTTTCAATGTGAGGTGAAGGTGGTAAGAAACGAGAACGCTTTATTACATCATCCTCTGAGTCCAGGATCACTTCATCACGTCAACAGGTTCATTATTTTTGGCCATTTTTGTTTTACGCTGCAAGTGACATTATTATTACTGTCATTATCGTTATTATTATTATTATGATTATTAAATACTACATTGTTGATCTATGGCCCTGTCTGTATGTCCCTTGTTTGAGGAGCAGGCATGAGGAGCAGATTAGAGGAGCATCTTAGAGGAGCAGGTTAGAGGAGCAGGTTAGAGGAGCAGGTTAGAGGAGCAGGTTAGAGGAGCAGGTTAGAGGAGCAGATTAGAGGAGCAGGTTAGAGGAGGATAGGAGCAGGTTTGAGGAGCAGGTTAGAGGAGCAGGTTTGAGGAGCAGGTTTGAGGAGCAGGTTAGAGGAGCAGGTTTGAGGAGCAGTTTGAGGAGCAGTTTTGAGGAACAGGTTTGAGGAACAGGTTTGAGGAACAGGTTTGAGGAGCAGGTTTGAGGAGCAGGTATGAGGATTGAGGAGCAGGTTTGAGGAGCAGGTTTGAGGAGCAGGTTTGAGGAGCAGGTTTGAGGAGCAGGTTGAGGAGCAGGTTTGAGGAGCAGGTTTGAGGAGCAGGTATGAGGAGCAGGTTTGAGGAGCAGGTTTGAGGAGCAGGTTTCAGCAGGTGAGATGTGGTGTCTGTCTGGTTGGGGGAGGGGAGGAGCAGGCGCCTGCTAGCTCGCTCCCTAGCTCGCTGTATGCTAGCATGGCCCAGTTCCTCCGGTTGGCCCTCGCCTCCCGGGGATGCTGATGGAAAAAATAAAAAAGAACGGGGCTGTCCTAAATAAAGAGAGAGAGAGAGAGAGAGAGAGAGAGAGAGAGAGAGAGAGAGAGAGAGAGAGAGATGACGTCTGCACGTCTGTGCTGATTTCCTTACTCATGGAAGGAGACGGAAGGTTATCTTAAGAGCAGAGTCATCTTCATCACGTCGTCTGTCGAGATGTCCTTTGCGTTTGGCGTCTCATCTTCACCCCTCCGCCCCCCGATGGTTCATTTACCAAAAAGAATCCACTTTGTTTTAGTACGGACTCCACCTCCTCCACCTCCTCCACCTGTGCCCTCCACCTCCTCCACCCAGCCCTCCACCTCCTCCACCCGGCTCCTCCACCTCCTCCACCCGGCCCCTCCTCTACCTCCTCCACCCGGCCCCTCCACCTCCTCCACCTCCTCCACCCAGCCCTCCACCAGGCCCTCCACCTCCTCCACCTCCTCCACCCCCTCCACCTCCTCACCTCCTCCACCTGTGCCCTCCACTCTCCTCCCACCTCCTCCACCTGTGCCCTCCACCTCCTCCACCTCTACCACCTGTGTCCTCATCATCGTGTCCTCCACGCTCCCCCTTGTGCTGAGTCATGGAAACACCGTTGATGATGCTGTGCAACACCTCCTCCTCCTCCTCCTCCTCCTCCACCTAGATCTCTCTAACTCAGACACTCCACTCGCGGCCAGACTCTGTGTTAGTTTGACACCTCAATCTGGGGCATCGCTCATCTGTGCTTGGATGTATTTATTTCATTACTGTCATTACTGTACGACTGGACTGATATCATATAATGCACTTATGGCAGAAGGCCCTGAGCAGAACAACGTGGACCTCAACTCCTGAATATATGAACTCTAATATTAACAAGAAAGACGTACGTATGATGAACGTAAGACACACTGTCTTTGTGATACAGTACCACATATTGTGCCTGTTTGCCTTTGATATTTTACATTTTCATATCGTAGGCAAGGCTTCTATAATATTCTCTGATAGTTTCCAATAGAAACCGTTCACTGTTCACTTTGCACTTCCAACGATCTTAATTAAATGAGAAAATACTCAATTGTTTCACACAGGGGTATGCAAAAATATTCCAGCCCATATCTCATATCACACTTTATTTTATAGAGACCATTTATTTATTGAATTACCAGGAAACATGCTGCATTGTGATATATATATATTTATATATATACAGTATATATATATCGTTATCTAGATGTTGGCCAGGGATCGGGCAGATGGTAGGAAGGGATTTAAAACGAGAGAAAATCAAACCAGCAAAGAAATGAGCAACAGATAATGAAATCTCAGTCGTTTTTCCTCCATCCACTGCGCCACGCATAGAGATATCTCTTCAGTTGGTCCGTTCAATTGAGACGCCCAATATGGTCTCGGACCGCCACCTCCTCCTCCTCCTCCTTTTCCTCCTCCTCCACCACCTCCACCACCTCCACCACCTCCTCCTCCTCCACCTCCTCCTCCTCGTCCCTGGCTGCTCTTCATCATCGGGCGGGCGCGGTGTCTTTGAGGAGACTCCATCAGTATGCAGCATGGCGTCGCGCGGCTAACCGCTCGCAGGGCAGCAGGCTGGTGTGTGTCTGAAGAGCGAGGGCGCTCCCACAGTTACTATCACTCCCACCTCTCTCTCTCTCTCTCTCTCTCTCTCTCTCTCTCTCTTCTCTCTCTCTCTTTCTCTCTTTCTCTCTCTCCTCTCCATCTCTGTCTTCCTCACTATTCCTACTCTCTATCCATGTTGGTGGTGGGAAAAACATGGACCGGAGCCACAAACCATTTATTTCCCCCGTTGGCTGTGTGTGTGTGTGTGTGCGTGTGTGTGTGTGTGCGTGTGTGCGTGTGTGTGTGTGTGTGTGCTGTTGTGTATGTGTGTGTGTGTGTGTATTCATTGTCATGCCGCCCTACCCCTCTCTCTCTTCTCTCTCCCACTCTCCTGCCTCTCTCTCTCTCTCTCTCCCTCCCTCTCTCTCTCTCTCTCACCCTTCCTCTCTCTCTCTCTCTTCTCTCTCTCCTTCCCCTTCCTCTTCCTCTCTTCCTCCTCCCTCTCTCCCCCTCTCTCTCTCTCTCTCTCTCTCTCTCCACCACTCTGTCGCCTTACATAACCACTGCAGTAGCTCTGTGGACACGGCCCTTAAAGGGGCAGTGCACCCCTTTAAGGGTCGTTAAACGTGCTAATACTTCACATGTGATGACCGTCAACGTAATAAGCTCGGACATTTTCTCTCACTCTCATATATTTGACCGCGATGTAGCACGAAAACGGCCCTCTGTCTGTCTGTCTGTCTTTTTTGCAAGTCTCTGCCCACCAGTTTGTGGAACGTTCTGAACACACGTGATTGAAGATTCAAGATTCAACCTCCGGCATCTCGAATCTTGAATCACGAGACGTTCTCTGCGTGACGTCGATGTGATTGACGGCCACCTTCTGAGAGAGGGACACACTTATAGTTCTAACTTATCGTCATGTGGAACATTTCATATGCGACGTCACGGAACTCGCTTAAAAGAAAGTAGCACAAAGTCTGCGTGGGTTGGGTGCTGTGTGTGTGTGTGTGTGTGTGTGTGTGTGTGTGTGTGTGTGTGTGTGTGTGTGTGTGTGTGTGTGTGTGTGCGTGTGCATGTGTGTGTGTGTGTGTGCATGTGTGTGTTTGTTGTCAGTGTGGCTCAAGTGGATGCTAAGCCAGCATTCATTCATCTCTTGTTCTCTTCCAGAGTTTGTTTTTTTTCGGCCTCTTTTCATTCCCTTGCCCCCTGCCGTCGGTCTGTCTGTCTTCTGTCTGTCTCCTGCCGTTTGTCTGTCTGTCTGTCTCTGTCTGTCTGTCTGTCTGTCTGTCTGTCTGTCTGTCTCTCTCTGTCTGTCTTTGACACTCACTCACACTTCTCAAAGGACCTCCAGTCCATGCATATTAAGTCCTCTTCTTCACCCGTCTGTAGTGTGTGTGTGTGTGTGTGTGTGTGTGTGTGTGTGTGTGTGTGTGTGTGTGTGTGTGTGTGTGTGTGTGTGTGTGTGTGTGTGTGTGTGTGTGTGTGTGTGTGTGTGTGTGTGTGTGAAAGCCCGGTCCGGTTCCCGCAGCAAATTCCTGTTCTAGACTCTTCTAGACTCTCTTAGAACCCGCGCGACTGTTCTGTTCCCCGCTGCGGGTTTCATGAGAGGGGCGACGGCGCCGGTGTCATCCATCATACATCATCAGCGACGTTAGCTCGCCGCGGGGCTGCCAGCGGCCCGCGTGGCTTAGATCACGGCGACGAGATGGAGGCAGAAGACAGAGAATGAGAAGATGTGAGGGAGGGAGACAGACAGCAGAGGGACAGAAGGACACTATTTGAGTCTCTCCCGTCCGGCAGGAGGTTATTTCCACAAAAGCGCATTCATTGTTTGTAAAGAACTAAGGCAATAACGCTGATTCTGATTCTGATGGAGAGCAGGGATTGAGGCCAGTTTAACCAGTCCACTGGCCATTGAGTCCCAGACGCAGTAGATAGGCGGCTGTGGTAGAAGCCAATGGTAATCGGACTCTATTATTCTGCTTATAAGACCAGATCACTTCCGCAGTTCACTTCACGACGGTGGATGAAGAGAGGCTGGTGCTGAGATGAGCCGGTGGATATCAGTGAAGACTCGCCTGTAAGCCTGTAAGCCTGCAGGCAAAACAGCATAGGATGACCAGTATGGTGGAGCTGTTGGGAGATTAACTTTCCGCCCCTTAGACTCTCGTTGTCTCTCTCTCTCTCTCTCTCTCTCTCTCTCTCTCCCTCCCTCTCCCTGTCCCCATTGTCTCTCTGTCTCTCTATTTGTCTCTCTCTGTCTCTGTCTCTCTCTGTCTCTCTGTCTGTCTCTCTCTCTCTCTCTCTCTCTCTCTCTCTCTCTCTCTCTCTCTCTCTCTCTCTCAGTCTCTTCCTCTCTAATAATAACTCTCATCATAATCATAT
>PIJE02000778.1:205979-210979 GCA_002895965.2 Coryphaenoides rupestris | reverse complement strand
AAATCCAACAACACGACAGCGCTGTAATATTTGTGTTTTAATGACACAGAGCTACTACAGCTTCATAAAACATCTCCTTTGCTCCTCTTGGGTTTAAAATACAAAGACAGTCAACGACAGTCAAGTCCCTGCAAAGTCTCAGTTGTATGGATTACAGCCTAACTGGTAACTAGTGACATTAATCCCAGAGCTGTGATATCATATCTGGATCTTTATCAAATGCATACAATGGAGTATTGTCTTCATAATGTATGTGTTGTTTTCACATGCATGCATTATTATATGCTTGGACCCTGCTCTGTTCTTATCTTTATGTACCACAGAGATACAGTATATTGCTGTCTCTCCTTCAACACATGTACACTTTGTAAGTCGCTTTATGTAAATGTAAATGTAAATATCATCATCATAATAATAATAATTCGTCGTGATTTTTCACTGGTCGGGAACCACACTTTTTTTTTATCTCAGAGGTTTACGGCGGCGGTCCGAGCTATCTGGATCTCGTACAGCAACAGTCAATCAACCAGAGTTTGCAGCTACGGTACGGTCGGCCGGCTGGATATCGATTCCTCCGCGTCGTACGTGCGTGAATATAAATAGCGGCGCGTCTCGTGAAGTACGCTCGGCTAAGTATTCACCGGGGATTCACCGTCGTATTAAAACATGTCTTCTCTCCGTCCAGCTGCGGTATATATATCGACGTATGGGACGTATATATATATACTGTATATATATATTTAGATGTTTGGCTTGGGAAATGTTCCAACATTATTTCATTGAAAAACATCGATGTGCAATAGTAGTGTTGCTAGACGAGTTAAAGTACGACCCCCTTTATGTTCTTTGGTTTTTTTGGGGCTGGGGTTCAATATCAATATCTATATGGAGAATCCAGATGAGGTCCATAACATTGACCCGTCACGCTATAATCTATGCATGTGTATCTTTTAACTCCATATTGAATAGATGCTCATGATATATATTTACATTTTGGGCATTTGGCAGACGTATATACGTATATTTAGTCAGTCAAACACAATGACAAAGACTCTCTAACTGTGTCCTTCGACTCCATGACTCCATGTCTGTAGATGTAATATCAGGTAATCCCAATACTTGGTGCACATTCTCGTACCTCGGCGTCCGCACGCAGGGTCGGAACGCCGGCTCTGTTGTTGGTGTAAACGTGTCCGACTCGCTGCCACGAACCCAAAACTAATTCCCTCCCTAAGCCCTCTGTCCCGTGGAGTCGTTGTTATGAGTCCGGGGGACGGCCGACATCTCCGCGGAGATCTTAACCCGGATTGGATGTGACCGGGGGGGGCACTTAGCCGGGGGATATAAACGCTAATTGGTCGGCGGGGAGAGCGACAGGCCGCCGGACGGACCAATGGCGTCGGTTCGTGGTCAGGATTAACGGTCGCGCTAAGATTAAGACGTGTGGCTGGAGAGGAGGAGGAGGAGCAGGAGGAGGAGGAGGAGGAGGGAGGAGGGTATTTATCCTGCTCCTCCTCGTCAGGTGGAAAAAACCTTCATGTCACTCGCAGCAGGAGGAAGTGTTTTATTGGTGACATTCAACTTTCCTCCCAATTTAAACCGAACAATAGTTTGGAGCATCTCTGAATACAATATCGCTATGATTATGGATTATGCTTTTCTGTGTTAGGTGATTGAGAGAAGCTATTGCGAGATAAATATTCTGCCAAATCAAATAGGTTGGCATCAATTGACAGACAAGAATTAAAATGCTTCATAGACGCTTCGAGAGTTGATATTGTCGTCCGATGAATCAGTTTATCTCCTCGATTAGACGAACGAGAGACATTTCACTGTGTCGTTAAGCCGAGAATAAAACGAGAATGGAATATCCCCGATGTGGTGAGCGATGGGTTTAAAATGTAAAGTAAGCACAATCTCATTTTACATTCCAAACCATCGACATTTCACACGTTTGAGTTCACAGTCATTTTCAGGTCGTCGTCTTCCATGACCTTGCTGAGGACCTGTCAGCAAATAGGCTCTTGATTTAGTGGAACTTAAAGTTGATTCATATTCTGAAAAATTACATTTACATTTAAAAATGTTTGTAAGTTGTCCAAAGCAACTTACAATTGCAATTTACAGTCTCAATATCAGGTGCAATCGTACTTTTCAATACCATTGCCAACTTTTCTATTCTAGTTCACTTATTTTTTATTAACTTAATGTGTCTTAAATGTATTGTTATTCTATTAGGCGTATACACAGTACATCTGTCATTCAATAGTTTTTATTCTTACGTTGTTATTTCTGAGCAACCTCTGGCACAATAATTTCCATTGGGATTAATAAAGTTGTATCTTTATCTTATTTTATTTTAACTTACATTTGTCGGAATAGAGTGAAACAGCAACCTCGCGTATAGTTAATGCCGGCATTGAATATGCACGCTTTTACCTTGGAAGATATTTCTTCTATTTTTTTACGTGTGCGGTATTAAGGCTTCACATCCCACTCAAATGCTCACTTGAAAGCTCCACTCAGCCAATAGGGACACAATGTGTGGGTTGTTAATAAAAAAAAAAATGAACCTCGTTGAGAAACACAGGCAACCATCCTCTCTCTACACGAGGCCAAATCAGACCTCAGCTCTGCAGCTCTGCAGAAACACCACCGGCTGCACAAAAAAGGGCTTCGCTGAGGCGTGCTGTCGATTGCTTCTTGCACCAGAGTCGGTGCTGCAGACGCCGCCGCCGCTGCTCCGGGTGAGAAACAGCAAGGTCTCTGCAGTCGGAGGCGGTCGCGTCTTGTAGGCTAACGACCGCTGTCCCAGAGGCGGCCGGCATCGTCGTGTGAAACACAAGATCGGTTCAAAACCAGAGCGACAACGTCTCCTCTGTGACTGTGTGTCTATTCATTGACGACAGAAACTAAGAGATGATTTAGTGCGACACTATAATTAGAAATCTGTTCCTTGCCCGAATCCATGTAGCGTCATAATCAGAATCAGAAACAGCTTTATTGCCTTAGTTTTTTTTACAAACGATGAATGTGCTTTTGTGAAATTGGTGCATAACATTGAACATTAAACAGAGTAATAATGTAGAAGTTAGAAAAAGCTGTAGCCTAACTGTATTAACAAGGTAGTTAATAAATGTTATACGTCTGCCAGTGGGCCAATTACAGAAAGCCAATCAGAAGCATAATTGCATGCAAAACACGTCCTCCTACCCTCGGTTATGTCTGCCGCATTCTGGCTCATCAATGATTGCATTATACTCGTAGCTATAGCATCGCTGTTCTGCGATCGTTGTCTTATGTCTGCGTCAAGCGATATATAATATAATATACTGTATATATAATAATACCCTCGTACTTTATTAGCACGTAGGCTGAACATGAGCCGAGAGCCGCCGGTACGACTGAACTACGATGGAGACGAATGCGTTTCATTTCGGCGTCCGCGGCGTGCCTCAAGGAAGAGAGCTGTGTCCACTGTTGTGAAAGCATTAGTCACACGAGGAGAGCGATCGCGGCCGACAAGCAGCCGGGGCTCAATAACAGTGCGGGGGCCGGGGCAGCTGTCCGTGAGCGCGAGACGGGGGGCCGCGATATCGGAGAACCGTCGCGCTAATAGATACAAATTGACCCCGGAGGCGGGAGGGGGAGATGCTGGCTGTGTTTTTTAAAGTCCTCTGCAGCTTAATGATGTCGTCACGCCGGAGCTTCTGGCCTCTTCCAGAGACAGGAGACAGGAGGAGGGATGGCTCGTTTACGTGGATCTGGTTTTGTCGCCGTTTGTGTTTGTGTTTATCGCGCACTTTCTTTTATTTTTTGTCTATTTCTGGAATCTGCAATTACACTGATTATATGTTGACAACCTGGAGGGATTCTTCTGTGTGTGTGTCTGTGTGTGTGTGTGTGTGTGTGTGTGTGTGTGTGTGATTCTCATCTGTGTGTGTGTGTGTGTGTGTGTGTGTGTGATTCTCATCTGTGTGTGTGTGTGTGTGTGTGATTCTCATCTGTGTGTGTGTGTGTGTGTGTGTGTGTGTGTGATCAGAATCAGAAACAGCTTTATTCCCTTAGTTTTTGCAAACAAGGAATGTGCTTTTGTGAAGTTGGTGCAAAACATTGAACATTAAACAGAGAGTAATAATATAGAAATTCTAAAAAATTCTACAAATTCTGTATACACAATGATACAGAAAACAGTTCAACTAAATCAAAAGAGTGCTCTACCGGAGTGCACAATACATTTAGGCCGTTTGGCAGACAACACAATACTAGTGAAAGCAATTGGTTCAAACCCAGAAGCTTTTGGCCGGACGTCAAACCCGCCAACACTTCCAGCCTTCCCTGCACCCTGCACCCCGACACCCCGCTCTTTAACTCTTCATTACGTTGGAGTAATGCTGCATGTTGTTGGTCCTCTGGAATCATTTAAAGGGGACATATCACGCCACCGGGTGTGAGTGTGATTCGCCATTGCGAGCCGTTTCACAATTGCCATGTGACTGCCGTCTCGTGACATCACAAGTGGGAATGTGTCCACCTGGATGTATGCTATACTAGATCAGTCCACCAGCCTACCCAGTGGACTGCACAGACTTAGTCACATGATTTTATCACCTGGTGGTAAAATAGGGCCCCTTTAAAAACTCTCAACCCTTATTCTGCTCGCTTAATAATAATAATATTAATAGCATGAAGACATTGTCTCTGTATTGTTCTTGTTGTTGTTGTTGTTTACCAACCATCACCACCACCACCAGGCCCTCAGTACGGCTCGGTGGAGCGCGCCTGGCTGGCGGTGATGACCGAGGCGGAGAAGGTGAGCGAGCTACACCAGGAGGTGAAGAACGGCCTGATGAACGAGGACGTGGAGAAGGTGAAGAACTGGCAGAAGGAGGCCTACCACAAGCAGATGATCGGGGGCTTCAAGGAGGCCAAGGAGGCCGATGAGGGCTTCAAGAAGGCCCAGAAACCCTGGGCCAAGAAACTCAAGGAGGTGAGTTGAC
>PIJE02000778.1:133983-201683 GCA_002895965.2 Coryphaenoides rupestris | reverse complement strand
ACACACACACAAACGACTACTCAGCGTTGTTGTCCTCGTGTGTCGTGTGTGTATTGTGGTGTGTGTGTGTGTGTGTGTGCGTGTGTGTGTGTGTGTGTGTGGTGTGTGCTGTGTGTTGTGTACGGTGTGCTGTGTGTGTGTGTGTGTCCATCTTGTCTGCTCTCTCTGTGTGTTTCCTACCCGGGGGCGCCGACTTCTGACCCCGCGTTCCTTCTCTTTGTTCCACCCCCGCTGCTGTGTGTGTGTGTGTGTGTGTGTGTGTGTGTGTGTGTGTGTTGCCTTTGAGCGTGTGTTGTGTGTAGCTCTGTGTGTGTGTGTGTGTGTGTGTGTGTTGTGTGTGTGTGTGTGTGTGTGTGTGTGTGTGTGTGTGTGTGTGTGTGTGTGTGTGTGTGTGGATGTGTGTGTGATATGGTCATGTCACGTGTGTGTGTGTATGTCATGAAGACATTGTCTCTGTATTGTTCTTGTTGTTGTTGTTGTTTACCAACCATCACCACCACCACCAGGCCCTCAGTACGGCTCGGTGGAGCGCGCCTGGCTGGCGGTGATGACCGAGGCGGAGAAGGTGAGCGAGCTACACCAGGAGGTGAAGAACGGCCTGATGAACGAGGACGTGGAGAAGGTGAAGAACTGGCAGAAGGAGGCCTACCACAAGCAGATGATCGGGGGCTTCAAGGAGGCCAAGGAGGCCGATGAGGGCTTCAAGAAGGCCCAGAAACCCTGGGCCAAGAAACTCAAGGAGGTGAGTTGACGAGCGACTAACATGTTGTTCCTCTAACGGCCTCTAGGTGGCTCATGGTAGAGACTGCATGTAGTTCCTCTAACGGCCTCTAGGTGGTTCACTGTAGAGACTAGCATGTAGTTCCTCTAACGGCCTCTAGGTGGTTCACTGTAGAGACTAGCATGTAGTTCCTCTAATGGCCTCTAGGTGGTTCACTGTAGAGACTAGCATGTAGTTCCTCTAATGGCCTCTAGGTGGCTCACTGTAGAGACTAGCATGTAGTTCCTCTAACGGCCTCTAGGTGGTTCACTGTAGAGACTAGCATGTAGTTCCTCTAACGGCCTCTAGGTGGTTCACTGTAGAGACTAGCATGTAGTTCCTCTAATGGCCTTTAGGTGGCTTACAGTAGAGACTAGCATGTTGTTCCTCTAACGGCCTCTAGGTGGTTCACGGTAGAGACGAGCATGTACTGTAGTTCCTCTAACGGTCTATAGGTGGCTCACCGTAGAGTCTGGCATGTTGTTCCTCTAACGGCCTATGCAATCCAACAGTTGGATGCAAAAAGAAAAAGACGTTTTTCTCAATAGAGTAAGAAAAATGGGGTCATGAGCCCAAAAAAGTGTTTGGGCGTACATTATAGAATTGGCTTTCAATAGGTTACGAACTCAAAGCAATAACACCAACCGATCTCCGCCAGTGAAGCGCCAGACACACACGGCGTTAATAACGTGCGGTAGGCGTGAGGCCTGAGGACGCGTAACCCTGCTTGAGTTTCTGTGTGTCTGTGTTAAAATAACCTACTTTACCGGCTAATTAGTTCACTCCGAGGGCGATTTAGGTCACCAGCAGGTTGGGCAGCCACAGGCTCGCTGCTGCCGGCCACGGAGACATGGAGATGGCTTCAGACAGCCTGCTACCCTTCGCTGCTTTTTAGCGTCGTAGTATTACAGTAACAGCAATAGTACTGGATGTTTCCATTGTACGTTTTTTTGCGGGGGTGTTTCGTTTTATTGTTTCTAACTCCACCCCACTTGTTGTTCATGTGTTGGGTCCTTACTAATTTGTTTATTGTGGACGCACTACTACTACTACTACTACTACTACTAGGCTACTACTACTACTACTAGTTATACTACGACTACTACTACTCCTACTAGTATTATTAGTACTACTACTCATGAGGTCTCAGGGACGGCCCCCAGAGTGCGTTGAGTCCTCCTCACCTAACCTTGTGTCTCAGGGAGATGAGTCCTCCTAAACCTAACCTTGTGTCTCAGGGAGATGAGTCCTCCTAAACCTACCCCTGTGTCTCAGGGAGGGCCCCCAGAGTGCGTTGGTGATGAGTCCCCCTAAACCTACCCTTGCGTCTCAGGGAGGGCCCCCAGAGTGCATTGAGTCCTACTAACCCTGACCCTGTGTCTCAGGGACGGCCCCCAGACTGCGTTGAGTCCTCCTAACCCTGACCCTGTGTCTCAGGGAGGGCCCCCGGAGCGTGGCGGTGATGAGTCCTCCTAAACCTAATGCTGTGTCTCAGGGAGGGCCCCCGGAGCGTGTTGAGTCCTCCTAACCCTGACCCTGTGACTCAGCGAGGGCCCCCAGAGCGTGGCGGTGATGAGTCCTCCTAAACCTAACGCCGTGTCTCAGGGAGGGCCCCCAGAGCGTGGCGGTGATGAGTCCACCTAAACCTAATGCCGTGTGTCTCAGCGAGGGCCCCCAGAGCGTGGCGGTGATGAGTCCTCCTAAACCTAATGCTGTGTCTCAGGGAGGGCCCCCGGAGCGTGGCGGTGATGAGTCCTCCTAAACCTAATGCTGTGTCTCAGGGAGGGCCCCCGGAGCGTGTTGAGTCCTCCTAACCCTGACCCTGTGTCTCAGCGAGGGCCCCCAGAGTGCGTTGAGTCCTCCTAAACCTAACCCTGTGTCTCAGCGAGGGCCCCCAGAGCCTGGCGGTGATGAGTCATCCTAACCCTGACCCCTTGTGTCTCAGCGAGGGCCCCCAGAGCGTGGCGGCGATGAGTCCTCCTAACCCTGACCCCTTGTGTCTCAGGGAGGGCCCCCCAGAGCGTGGCGGCGATGAGTCCTCCTAAACCTAACGCCGTGTGTCCCCCCCCCCCCGTGTGCCGACCAGATGGAGGCGGCGAAGAAGACCTACCACATGGCCTGCAAGGAGGAGAAGATGGCCGTCACGCGCGAGGCCAACGGCAAGACAGAAGCGTCGGTGACCCCCGACCAGCAGAAGAAGCTCCACGAGAAGGTGGACAAGTGCAAACACGACACGCAGAAGGTGACTCCGTCGTGACTCCATGTTGTTGTTGTTGTTGTTGTTGTTGTTGTTGTGTGTGTGTGTGTGTGTGTGTGTGGTCGTGTGTGAGAGGGAACCAGGTCTTAAACTGACCGCCTGTCAGTGACCGCTTAGCTGTCAGCCGGATAGGCAACACGTGACTGTGACGTAGCTGCTAAGCCTATTATTGGTACGACAGTAGACTGTGTAGATGCCTGTGCTATTACCATATTTACGGTAATACAAGATGGTCCTTACTGTGTATAGTATGGCCTCTTTACCTGCTCTCTCTCTCTTTTATTTAAACAGTCTGTGAACAACGGGGACGTAAATGTTCACATTTCATTGTCATCTTCAACAGGAAAACGTGTTATTTTATTGTATTTTATTCGAAAATGATGTTTTTTGATGATACAAGACGGTCCTTACGTTTGTGGCACCTACAGTACATGCGTCGTGAAACTCTATTCACGGTCCTGAGACGTCTCTCCAAGAACAAACACTACGTTTTCCCACGAGTTCAATTCCCTCTCGTCGGGAAAGAGCTCGTTTGACTTCCCGTTTGGCGGCGATAATTGTTTTCTCGCGGCTATTTCCAAACAGCTTTGGGAAATGGCTGTTCGCAAGTTTGGGCACAGTATCAATAATTGATTGGGGCTGGCCAATTGCTAAGTAATTGTTTTTTTTTTTTTCTTCCTCCAATTTGTAGTTGTAAATTGGCGATGGCGTTGGGCGTCAATGTGTACGCTGTCTCCATTTAATTCACAGCTTCGCTCCACCATTTAGTTTAACGCAGGAGTGTCTCTTTAACGTTCTTTCTGTCCTTCTTACTTTGTCGTTTCTACATTGATATCATGACATTCTACGCTGCGTTTGCCTTTTATCCTTCATTTTTGCTTTTGCCTTTAACTCTACAACTTTGACTCATTGTTCAACCGAAACCCCCACGGAAGGAGGGATCTCTCCCGTGTTTCTTCTTCCCTTGTTCCACTTAAGGTTTCGGGAAGACGTTCCTCGCCTTCATGGCGTCGAGGGTTTATGGTTTTTTGGGCGGGACGTCGTCAAACATGGCCGACGTGAATCCCCTGTGAGACTGTAGCGGCGATTAAAAAGGGCTTCACACCGACAACCTTCCTTCTCTCTCTCTCTCTCTCTCTCTCTCTCTCTTCTCTCTCTCTCTCTCTCTCTCTCTCTCTCTCGGCAGGCCAAGGAGAAGTACGAGAAGTCCCTGGACGAGCTGGGGAAGTGCACCCCGCAGTACATGGAGTCCATGGAGCAGGTGTTTGACCAGTGCCAGCAGCACGAGGTCAAGAGGCTGACCTTCCTCAAGGAGGCGCTGTTGGACATCAAACGCCACCTCAACCTCACGGAGAACCAAAGGTGGGTCAGGTCAGGGGGTTGGGTCCTGTCGGGTCAGGGGGGGCTGGTCAATGATGGCTCGGGCATGGGTTGTCCATCGTGTCGAGTCAGAGTCGTTCAGCGTCGTCAGGGGGGCTGGTAGTGGTGTCGGTCACGGGGCCCCATGGTGGTGATGGGTCCGGGGTGTTGGTGTCGGGTCACGGCGGTCTGTGATGGGATCAGGGGTGGTGGTGATGGGTCACGGGCGGTGGTGCGGGTCAGAGGGTGGCTGTGGATTGGGTCAGGGTGGGTGGGTGTCGGGGTCACGGGCGGGTGGTTGTCCGGTCAGGGGTGTTGGTGTCGGGTCCAGTGGGGTGTCTGGGTCCGGGTCAGGGGTGGTGTCGGGTGCCATGGAGGGTGGTATGGGTGTGCCGGGTCAGAGGGTGGGGTCGGAGGGATGGTGTCGTCACCGGTTTCCCCCGCTCATAACACAGTTTTTCTCTAGTGATGTCGTGCTGGAGTGTGTGTGTGTGTGTGTGTGTGTGTGTGTGTGTTCATTGGCTGCACTGCCTCAACATCAAGGTTAAACCAGCCATCAACACACACACACACACACATAGTGGTGTTTTTGGTATTTTTTATGGAATATATTAATATTATTGACGTGTTCATAGTTGTTTTAATGTAGATTATAAAGCACTTTTCATTTGGAAATCTCAAAGTGCTGTCGGGGGCTAAACAGAACATACAAGTAGAACTGAATCAGTAAATCACTCAGTAGAGAAGCTAGGAGATAACACACATTTGCTGTGGACCTCCCGATATTAAAAGGTATTGTTCACGTGTCTTATCTGAGTGTAATATGTACATTTGGGACGTGCAGTCGATTGCATTCATTTGCATTCAGCGGCGTGACATAACAGGAACATTTCTCTTCACACCGTCAACCCCTCTGACTTGGATGAGTCACGCCTGCCCTGCCGCCGTGCATTCATAAGCGCTGGGAGTTGACTTAATTCGCTCTAAATTCAACCATTCGATGTACAGAGCGTCTTCTCTGGGATTAAATAATCATCGGACTTCCGGAGGATAATGCCCCTAATATTCTGCTTAATAGTCACGTCACACACAGGCTAAATGATTCTTAATTCAGCTTCGTATATTATGTTCCATGTATTTCATTCCACGTTCAATTAAATAATTCAAGCACAATTATCAGCGAGCCATTTAGTTCCAATTAGTCAAGCCAACAATTTTTTGGGCGGGAAATCGTTGTGCGGCACGTTTGAGAACGTTTAACAGATTTTGACGGCTGAAGTCCACATTACATATCCTCGAGTCGTTATGTTATTAAATATTAATTCTGACAAATATTTGGAGCTTAATGTTGTTTAGTTTCTTGCACTTCATTCATTCTTGCTCTTTGTTGCCCCCACCTGGAGGAGAAGGGTAAAGAGTCAAAGAGTTCTCTAAATCATATTCATCATTTCTTTCTTGTACATTTTGTGCTCTTTTAAATACTACATACTTTTGTGAACAAACATTGATCCTGTTCATGTTGGCCGTCTCTCTCTCTCTCTCTCTCTCTCTCTCTCTCTCTCTCTCTGTCTCTGTCTCTGTCTCTCTGTCTCTTTCTCTTTCTCTCTCTCTCTCTCTCTCTCTCTCTCTGTCTCTGTCTCTCTGTCTCTCTCTCTGTCTCTGTCTCTTTCTCTCTCTCCCTGTCTCTCTGTGTCTCTCTCTCCCAGCTATGCCACAGTGTACAGAGAGCTGGAGCGTACCATCCTGGGGGCCAACACACAGGAGGACCTCAAGTGGTTCAGCAACAACCACGGCCCCGAGATGCATATGAACTGGCCGGCGTTCGAGGTGCCTTCACCCTGTCACCCGTCACTCCTGTCACTCATCACTCCTGTCACTCATCACTCCTGTCACTCATCACTCCTGTCACTCATCACTCCTGTCACTCATCACTCCTGTCACTCATCACTCCTGTCGCTCGTCACTCCTGTCACTCATCACTCCTGTCACTCATCACTCCTGTCACTCATCACTCCTGTCACTCATCACTCCTGTCACTCATCACTCCTGTCACTCATCACTCCTGTCACTCATCACTCCTGTCACTCATCACTCCTGTCACTCCTGTCACTCATCACTCCTGTCACTCATCACTCCTGTCACTCATCACTCCTGTCACTCATCACTCCTGTCACTCATCACTCCTGTCACTCATCACTCCTGTCACTCAACACTGTCACTCATCAAGCTTCTCCTGGCTTCACTCAAACATCCTTGAGGACTTTTCCCAATATCAAAATGACTTCAGAATCAGAATCAGAGTCAACTTTATTGCCTTAGTTTTTACAAACAAGCAATGTGCTTTGGTGAAATTGGCGCATAACATTGAACATTAAACAGAAAGTAATAATATAGAAATTCGCTTGTAAAGCACTTGGTGTATAAAACCTGTAAGACCAATACAGAAATAAAAGAAATAAAAGACCACAGAAATTAAAACTCAGGTAAAATCAGGAAAGGCTCTCAGATAAATGTATGTTTTAAGAACTGGGGTGGCTAAATCCCCACAGTCCAGTATGGCCCATTATAAGGAGCAGGTTGGAGGGGTTAGAGAGCAGCAGGGCCGGTTGTCTGGGACTTGGAAGTCGTTAAGCTCAAACTCCATTAGTCGATTCAGACCATACAAGGCAGCCGTTTCCTTCCTGTCTCCTGTCTATTGTACTCATGCTGCGCTGTGTGTTGTGTTCTGCTTCTGCCCCCCCCCCCCAAGGAGTACAACCCCGACGCGGCCAACGCTCCGCCGAAGAAGAAGAAGCCCGACGGAGCCCCGCCCACTCCCAGCACCGACCACGTTGCTCCACCTGGTGACCGGAGCAGGTATGATTTACACGCATGGCCGCCGGAGACGTGTGCCCAAATGTTCTGTCGTCTTGTTCCACCGGTGAATCCCATCGGTGGAACCTTGGGAGATGTGAACGATTTCAATGAGTCATTTTTATATTCAAGGGTTTATGATCTAAATGCAGTGCAAAATGTATAAAGTTATATTATATTATTATGCAGTATATTATCTATTTATTATATACAGTTCTATATAGATCTATGTGAATGAAATGAAATAAAATGAAATGAAATTAAATTAAATTAAATACTCGGACTCAGGGTTATCGTAATTGCTCCATGTTTGCTTGTGGTGGCGGTGGCTCAGCTCCACTGACCCGTGAGATCTTAATCTGGATCGTTCATTTGTGACGCTGCAGCGTGAGCAGCTACGATAAGAACCAGGCCTACTCCACCGAGTGGTCGGACGACGAGCAGCCGGCCGGCTACTCCGGCAACGAGAACGGCGGCAACGGAAACTCGTTCGAGGACGACTCCAGCGCCGGCAAAGCGGCGGTGGTGGGGGCGGCGGCGGCGGCGGTGGCGGTGGCGGCGCCGGCGGCGTCCGGGGTCCGCGTCCGCGCTCTCTACGACTACGAGGGACAGGAACAGGATGAGCTCACCTTCAAAGCAGGTACGCCATGACGGTGGAAGCCGCGCCGTACAGAACAACATGGCCGCCTTCGCCATGTAGAGCTTTAGAATTGACGTCCAAAATAGTACTTGAGTCCTAAACGAAGCGAGCAGGAAATTACATCCCTGATACCTTCTGTGTGTTCTGTTTTATTTTGTTTGTAAAATCTATTTGATTCTTTTTTGGGTCGCGCTCCAAATATGAAGCCGAAATTCACAAGTTTCGGTGTCTCCTGGCAAGTTTTCTCACTCAAAGCCTGAGTGAAAGTGTTCACATTATTACTATGCCATTACTATGTTCATATTATAGGCATTAATAGCTCGATTCTGATTTCTCTGCTCAGACCTTAACGTTTGCCTTGACGTAGTCGTCGAGGCTCAGAGATCAGACGTGTGTGTGTTGGATCTCACGGCGTCAAAGCAAAAGTAGCCAACAGAATAACTGATGATTTGGGGCCACTTTAGCCTTCCAAATGTGGACACGAGGATGACCTCAGTCCACCAGAGTGGAGGGCGGAGGATCCTGAATGTGCATAAATGACACTCTGGCCCCCCCCCGGTATTCTCGGGCCCCTCCATACCACCCCCCCCCCGCCCCCCGCCCCCCTGCGGTGGAGATTGCAGTGTTTAGTGTGAAACAAATTACAGGAATTTTCAGCGCAATTAGACCCGGGCTCATTGGCGAGCGAGCGCCGTCTAACACGCGTGTGAACACCGGCACTCGCAATTTGAGGAGAAGCTGCCTTCCTCCCCTCCCCGCCCTCGAAGGAGAAGCTAAAGGTCATATTTAATGGAGGGGCTGGCGGTGATTCACATGGCGGCGGGTTAATAAAATGCAATTTACGCACTCCCACAGGTGACGAGCTGACAAAGACCGAAGACGAGGATGACCAGGGCTGGTGTAGAGGTCGCCTGGATACCGGCAAGGAAGGACTCTACCCGGCCAATTACGTCGAGCCTATCTAGTCACATGACTGGACGGGGGGACGGGGGGACAGGGGGGGTGGGCCCGGAGGGGGGGGGGGGGACCTGCCAGCCATTGGAGGCAGCCTGAACTGTCCCGTCCAATCGCAAGCGCACATATAGCCAGAGACTTAAGAGCAACACGTCCCCCTTTGTCCGACTGACGAGCCAAGCAGTCTTGCCTAAATAAAAACTTAGTAACCCTAAAAAGACGATATAGCGGTATAATATATTTTATCAAGCATTCGGGGGCGGGTGGACATACACATTTAGGAAGCCAAGAGCGGCAGTGGTAATACCCGTAGATTATGTGATACACACACACACACACACACACACACACACACACACACTCCGAGCATCACAGGAAGCCATCGCAGGGACCCGTCTTGATATACAGAATATATAACGCAGCCGAAATCCCAACATGCTTGCGTTGTGTCGTATGTTTTCCTGTTGTCCAAATTGAGAAGACAATATAATCGATTATACCTATTCTACACCAACGAGCTTGTCGACCGGCATTGTGTATAAATATATATATATATATATATATACAGTATGACGCCATCTCAGTGTAGCATTTTCAATGCTGTGTGTGTGTGTGTGTGTGTGTGCGTGCGTGTGTATGTATGTGTGTATGTGTGTGTGTGTGTTCCGTCACCATTCTTACATTGGGAATGTCATGTGGTGTTAAAAAATGGTGATTTGGTCCAATAATCCCGTTTTTTTGTTTTTTCGTTTGTTGTACCTCCAGTGTGTGTGTGTGCCGTGAGCTCTGTGTTTGACCCGTCTCAACGCTTGTTTGCCATAGCAGCATGCGCTATGCAACACGCCTGACCCCCTGACCCCACCACCCCCCCCCCCTTGAGGCCAGGTTTAGGCCACAACTTGATGCAACAATTGTTTTTTTTGTGGGGTGGGGGGCGGAAAACGCAAAGACATGCAAAGGAAGCGGCAGTTTCTGCAGCTTGTGCTTCTGGGACCGGGACTGTTCTTCACCGCAAGAAGACAGCCGATGATTTTGCTTTTCTTTTTTGTTGTTGTCGCCGTTCATTTGGTTTTTCTTCATCCGTCGTCGCTGGCATTTCTTCTTTCTTTCTTGTCCATATCATTTATTTCTTCTAACTGTGTCCTCCTCATCCTCATCCTCCTCCTCGCCCTCATCCTCACTCCGTCTCCATCGCGGGAACGATTCTGTCGCACCGACAGACGTTTTCATTCAGGGCTCAGCCAGTAAAGATCTTACGTTTCTCCTTCTCCTTCTCCTCCTCCTCGTCCTCCTCCTCCTCCTTCTCCTCTTCCTCCTCCTACTCCTCCTCTTTCATGCTTGGAGCCGCTCCATTGCTGCTATCCTTGAACAATATCGCGCCTCCTCATTGATGATGATGATGATGATGATTGTGCTGTTTTTTTTTGGCGGGTTTATTTTTTTTGGCGGGGGGGGGGTTGTTATTTTTGCTCAGTATCACGTTGGATCAAGAAGTCATTAACACACACGGAGCGTGTTCCAACAAGCAGTGGGATGAATGTATGTGTGTGTGTGTGTGTGTGTGTGTGTGTGTGTGTGTGTGTGTGTGTGTGTGTGTGTGTGTGTGTGTGTGTGTGTGTGTGTGTGTGTGTGTGTGTGTGTGTGTGTGTGTGTGTGTGTGTGGTGTGAGCGTAGGGGGACAGGTCGAAGTTGTCATTTAAAGAAGTAAAAAAAAACAACCAACATCCCTGCTGAGCCAAAGAATGACCCACGATCATCACACCTCTCTCGCTCTCTCTCTCATCATCTCTCTCTCCCTCTCATCATCTCTCTCTCTCTCTCATCATCTCATCATCTCTTTCTCTCTCTCTCTCTCTCTCTCTCTCTCTCTCTCTCTCACCACACACACCGCAATAACCCCCACATCACACATCACACAGCATATAGATAGACCAACACACCATACCACCGGCCTCCCAGTCCACGCCAACCACCACCATGTATCCTCCTAGATACATGCTAAACACATTATGATGACTTGATTGAAAACATTGATCACTTTGATAATTGATACGAAAGGCATGAAATGACATTGTGTTCCTACTAGTCAGCAGACACGGCAATACCAGTGGCGAGCGTAATTAATTTGTTGTACTCGGACACTGGAGGGGGGGGGGGGGTCTAGGAGTGGTGGGAGCAACACACACACACATCGAGTGTTCACAAGCTGTGTCTTAGAGTAGCTGTCCAGCCTCGCAAAAACAGCCCCTGTCATTAACCTGTCCCACACACACACACACACACACACACACACACACACGCCTACACGCCTACACACACACGTATGCACACACAGACACACTTATATCTACACAAATACTAATTTATTATCAACACTAACCAGTTGGTTTTTGATTTTTTTTTTAGGGAAAAAAAGAAGTCCTCTTTATCACCCAAGTGTGTATGAGTTGTGTACATGTTCTAGAAATTACAAAAGAAAATGATGAAAAAAAAATCGAGTATACAGGCAAAATGTAGTGTTATACATGTAAAAGTGTTTCATTAAAAATAACAACAACAACAACAACAACGACAACGGCAAAAACATGAGATAATAGACAACGAACACCATATTGTATGAATTCCATCAGTGTACCATATAAGGGCGTGATGTCCCCTCCCCCCCTCCCCCGCTCACGCCATCAGATTTGTATATGATGATGTAATTTAAAGACTATATTCTATTGTAACTGTACAACTGTGTTGAGTTGAACATGAGAAAAAAACCTAACGATGTTGAGGCACGGGGCCACCGCTGGTGACACTCTCTGTTTCTGACAGAGGAAGGAGGTCTCAGTGTTTATTACTCTTTTTTTTTAATCGTGTTTTTCTTGGTTGGGGGGGTTTGGGGCACACAGCTGTGAACTGTACAACTGTGTTGAGTTGAACATCCTAACGATGTTGAGGCAGTCATAAAAAAAAAAAAAAGGTGTATACTGTATAATGTAAATGCTTATTTTATTTTTTCATTTTGAAAAACGTCGGTCATCTCTTCCTTATGCACACAAGGGGGAGGGAGGCCGCAAGTCCCGCGTGGTGACGACCCCGATGTTAGCAGAGTAGACGGCGACGAAGAACGTGCGTCCGTAGTTAGCGATGTCCTCCCCTTATGCTCCCCTAACTGGTGTAGTGCCTGTTCATCTCAGTGTAACACAAACTCCATTTATCGAATATGCATAAAGATGATAATGATCAGTGATAATATTATATTATTAGTGGTGAAAAAAAAACCTGAATCAAAAATTTGTTGTGATGGTTGTCGATATTGCGATATTGGTTTAAGAGGAGAAAACAGGTTTGTGGAAAAACGCATCGGTGTCTGTGTGTTTCTTTTATGTCCTCGACATACACAGAATATATTCCCAGAAGATGAAAATTGCATTTTAATTTTATTATATAATGCATCCCTGGTGTGACTCATTACTCAAGAGAGTTGGTTCATTTTTTAGACACTAACCAAATATGAAGCCAAATAAACGACAGTGAAGTTGACAGTGAAGTTCTCCCACATTTCACACAAAGTAAATGTACATAATGTGCATTTTTTACACAAAGGAGCTGAGGTGAGAAAAAGAAGTGCCATTCATCAGTCGGAGTAGTGAAACACAGTGAAAACCCAAGTCACTGCAGTAAAACGCAGTAAAAATGCAAGTCACTGCAGTACAACGCAATAAAACCCATGTCACTGTCCTAAAACACAGTAAAAATGCAAGTCACTGTAGTGAAACAGTAAAATTGAAGTCACTTCAGTAAAACACAGTAAAAACCAAGTCACTGTAGTAAAACACGGTAAAAACCCAAGTCACTGCAGTAAAAACCCAAGTCACTGTTGTAAAACACAGTTAAAACCAGTCACTATAGTAAAACACAGTAAAACCCAAGTCAATGTAGTAAAACACAGTAGGAACAAAGTCACTGCAGTTAAACACAGTAAAAACCCAATTCACTGTAGTATAACGGAGTAAAACTCAAGTCACTGTAGAAAATGCAGTAAAAACCAAGTCACTGTAGTAAAACACAGTTAAAAGCCAAGTCACTGTCTTAAAATCAGCTAAACTCAGTTAAAGTCAGTTAAAATTCAAGACACTAGATCTAAATCCAAGTCACACAGTTAAAAACCAAGTCACTGTAGTAAAACAGTTAAAACCAAGTCACTATAGTAAAACACAGTAGAAACTCAAGTCACTGCAGTAAAACACAGTAAAGCCCAAGTCACTGTAGTAAAACACAGTTAAACCCAAGTCACTGTAGTAAAACACAGTAAAGCCCAAGTCACTGCCGTAAAACACAGTTAAACCCAAGTCACTGTAGTAAAACACAGTTAAACCCAAGTCACTGTAGTAAAACACAGTTAAACCCAAGTCACTGGCGTAAAACACAGTTAAACCCAAGTCACTGTAGTAAAACACAGTTAAACCCAAGTCACTGTCGTAAAAAAAAATAAAAACAAAATCACTGCAGTTAAACACAGCAAAAGGAAGTCACTGCAGTAAAACACAGTTAAAACACAAGTCACTGTGGAAAAACAACCCGTTGTTCTGGATTGAACAAATACAAATCTTAAGAAAAGTGTGTGTGTGTGTGTAGGCGTGTCGGCGTGTGTGTGTGTGTGTGTGTGTGTGTGTGTGTGGGACAGGTTAATGACAGGGGCTGTTTTTGCGAGGCTGGACAGCTACTCTAAGACACAGCTTGTGAACACTCGATGTGTGTGTGTGTTGCTCCCACCACTCCTAGACCCCCCCCCCCCCTCCAGTGTCCGAGTACAACAAATTAATTACGCTCGCCACTGGTATTGCCGTGTCTGCTGACTAGTAGGAACACAATGTCATTTCATGCCTTTCACACACACGCCTACACACACACACGCACACACACACGCCTACACGCCTACACACACACGTATGCACACACAGACACACTTATATCTACACAAATACTAATTTATTATCAACACTAACCAGTTGGTTTTTGATTTTTTTTTTTGGGAAAAAAAAAAGTCCTCTTTATCACCCAAGTGTGTATGAGTTGTGTACATGTTCTAGAAATTACAAAAGAAAATGATGAAAAAAAATCGAGTATACAGGCAAAATGTAGTGTTATACATGTAAAAGTGTTTCATTAAAAATAACAACAACAACAACAACAACGACAACGGCAAAAACATGAGATAATAGACAACGAACACCATATTGTATGAATTCCATCAGTGTACCATATAAGGGCGTGATGTCCCCTCCCCCCCTCCCCCGCTCACGCCATCAGATTTGTATATGATGATGTAATTTAAAGACTATATTCTATTGTAACTGTACAACTGTGTTGAGTTGAACATGAAAAAAAAAAAAAGGTGTATACTGTATAATGTAAATGCTTATTTTATTTTTTCATTTTGAAAAACGTCGGTCATCTCTTCCTTATCGACCATAAAAAAAAAAAAAAGGTGTATACTGTATAATGTAAATGCTTATTTTATTTTTTCATTTTGAAAAACGTCGGTCATCTCTTCCTTATGCACACAAGGGGGAGGGAGGCCGCAAGTCCCGCGTGGTGACGACCCCGATGTTAGCAGAGTAGACGGCGACGAAGAACGTGTGTCCGTAGTTAGCGATGTCCTCCCCTTATGCTCCCCTAACTGGTGTAGTGCCTGTTCATCTCAGTGTAACACAAACTCCATTTATCGAATATGCATAAAGATGATAATGATCAGTGATAATATTATATTATTAGTGGTGAAAAAAAAACCTGAATCAAAAATTTGTTGTGATGGTTGTCGATATTGCGATATTGGTTTAAGAGGAGAAAACAGGTTTGTGGAAAAACGCATCGGTGTCTGTGTGTTTCTTTTATGTCCTCGACATACACAGAATATATTCCCAGAAGATGAAAATTGCATTTTAATTTTATTATATAATGCATCCCTGGTGTGACTCATTACTCAAGAGAGTTGGTTCATTTTTTAGACACTAACCAAATATGAAGCCAAATAAACGACAGTGAAGTTGACAGTGAAGTTCTCCCACATTTCACACAAAGTAAATGTACATAATGTGCATTTTTTACACAAAGGAGCTGAGGTGAGAAAAAGAAGTGCCATTCATCAGTCGGAGTAGTGAAACACAGTGAAAACCCAAGTCACTGCAGTAAAACGCAGTAAAAATGCAAGTCACTGCAGTACAACGCAATAAAACCCATGTCACTGTACTAAAACACAGTAGAAATGCAAGTCACTGTAGTGAAACAGTAAAATTGAAGTCACTTCAGTAAAACACAGTAAAAACCAAGTCACTGAAAACCCAAGTCACTGCAGTAAAAACCCAAGTCACTGTTGTAAAACACAGTTAAAACCAGTCACTATAGTAAAACACAGTAAAACCCAAGTCAATGTAGTAAAACACAGTAGGAACAAAGTCACTGCAGTTAAACACAGTAAAAACCCAATTCACTGTAGTATAACGGAGTAAAACTCAAGTCACTGTAGAAAATGCAGTAAAAACCAAGTCACTGTAGTAAAACACAGTTAAAAGCCAAGTCACTGTCTTAAAATCATCTAAACTCAGTTAAAGTCAGTTAAAATTCAAGACACTAGATCTAAATCCAAGTCACACAGTTAAAAACCAAGTCACTGTAGTAAAACAGTTAAAACCAAGTCACTATAGTAAAACACAGTAGAAACTCAAGTCACTGCAGTAAAACACAGTAAAGCCCAAGTCACTGTAGTAAAACACAGTTAAACCCAAGTCACTGGTAAAACACAGTAAACCAAGTCACTGTAGTAAAACACAGTTAAACCCAAGTCACTGTAGTAAAACACAGTAGAAACTCAAGTCACTGTAGTAAAACACAGTAAAGCCAAGTCACTGCCGTAAAACACAGTTAAACCCAAGTCACTGTAGTAAAACACAGTTAAACCCAAGTCACTGGCGTAAAACACAGTTAAACCCAAGTCACTGTCGTAAAAAAAAATAAAAACAAAATCACTGCAGTTAAACACAGCAAAAGGAAGTCACTGCAGTAAAACACAGTTAAAACACAAGTCACTGTGGAAAAACAACCCGTTGTTCTGGATTGAACAAATACAAATCTTAAGAAAACAGGCAGGAATGCATATCTTTCTAGTAGGCAGTCTTTACGTCGTGGCAATCACAAGAAATACAATCATATAGTTATTCTTGTCGGTCCTTCCTGGTTACCCTCATCCTCCTTATAGGCTCCAGTGGGAACCGCCCCCCCACCGCTGTCCGTCATACCGGGTTGACGAACTGGTAGACCAGCCTGCGGGACACGTCGGGCTTACGGATGATGCCCTTCTTGTAGTACTGCCGTATGGACCGGCTCAGCTTGTCATAGTTCATAGCCGGTCGGTTCTTCCGGATGCCCCACAGCTTGGCCACGTGGGCCGAGTCCTCGATTTTAAATATCCCTGTTGAGAGGGGAACCAAGCGACACGTCAGGTTCAGGTTGTGCCAACAGAACCTACAGGCATTTTTCAACACTAGGTTGTTAATTTGTACATATCCATATGTAATGAGGAGGGCAATAAACCTTTAGAACCTCTTACTTCAGACTTAACGGTTAGTGTGGTTAATTTCAACCGTTCAACATTTTCAATAAATAAAATAGCCATTAATAGCTCATCTCTGTGAGTTCCCTGCTCTCTGGACCTGCTGACCTTTCTCCTTGTTGATCCAGCGGATGCAGAAGCTGTAGTTGTTGGGCTTGAGGAGCAGCTCTCGGAGGAACTGCCACAGGTGGATGGGCTGGCTGGGGTAGTTGGAGACCACCTCTGACCACGAGGTGTCCACGGCTGGAGTCAGACAACAAGGGACAACACGATTAAAAATCAGTGTTCACACCCAGTTGTCACATGATTTCATTCGGGCAATTGTGCAATTTATCATGGCTATGTGTCGCCTAGCTCAGTTCGATTTTGCTCCAGGAAAAATGTTTCCTTCTTTAACTCACTGGATTTCCTTTCTCCTCGTTCCTTCATGCCAGCAGCTGCAGAAAACAAGAAAATAGTTAGCGATCAGTCAGTGGCAAACCATCACATTTAAAAACTAATTGTTGAAATATAATAATCATATTTGTTCCACAATGCCATTTAAAGGCGCTGTAGGTAAGAGGTATTATTTGAGTGTCATTTGTTAGAAATGACATAGCCACCCGTCAGCTTGCTATTAGTGAGAAATGCACTGTGAAGAAGTCTGTTCATAGTTGACTGCGCGACACTATTTTGATTTCAGACCAATCATGTCATCTCTTCACTGATTGGTTCAGGGAATCCACCTTGCCTGCCAGAACGGTCGTACGGTCGTACCCTGACTTCCAGATGTCCAGGTGAGCGTGCAGCATATCTCCGCACTGGCAGCGAGCGCTTGCCGGAAGTCCTCCTCGCTCATGGAGCACAGGTCCTTCCCCGTCAGCTCCTGGAACATCCTGCACACCTGAGGCAGCCTGTAGATGTGCTCTGTCCACAGCAGCCACTTCTGCACGTGCACACAGGTCCAGTCCAGGGGATCTTCACACCACAAAAATAACACAAACACAATATATATTGAGGAGATGAGGTCGGGTGAGGAGCTCAGACATCCGCAGGGAGCTCGGAGTAGAGCCGCTGTTCCTCTGTTGAGAACAACAAATCTCTGCTTTGTGTTCTCTGTGTGTGTCTGTCACACACGCACACACGCACCCAACAGCACCCAACAGCACCCAGCAGCACCCAACAGCAACCAACAGCAACCAGCAGCACCCAGCAGCACCCAACAGCACCCAACAGCACCCAACAGCACCCAACAGCACCCAGCAGCACCCAACAGCACCCAACAGCACCCAACAGCACCCAACAGCACCCAACAGCACCCAACAGCACCCAGCAGCACCCAACAGCACCCAACAGCACCCAACAGCACCCAACAGCAGCACCCAACAGCACAGCAGCTCCCAGCAGCACCACCCAACCACAGCAAGCACCCAACAGTACCCAGCAGCACCCAACAGCACCCCAACAGAGCACCCAACAGCACCCACCAACAGCACCCACCCACACAGCACCCAACAGCACCCAACAGCACCCAGCAGCTCCCAACAGCACCTAACAGTACCCAGCAGCACCCAACAGTACCCAGCAGCAGCCAGCAGCAACCAACAGCACCCAACAGCAACCAACAGCACCCAACAGCCCCCAGCAGCACCCAACAGCACCCAACAGTACCCAACACAGCACCCAACAGCACCCAGCAGCTCCCAACAGCACCCAGCAGCTCCCAACAGCAACCAACAGTACCCAGCAGCTCCCAACAGCAACCAACAGCAACCAGCAGCTCCCAACATCAACCAACAGCACCCAACAGCAACCAACAGCACCCAACAGCACCCAGCAGCTCCCAACAGCACCCAGCAGCTCCCAACAGCAACCAACAGTACCCAGCAGCTCCCAACAGCACCCAACAGCACCCAACAGCACCCAACAGCACCCAACAGCACTCAGCAAGTATCAGCAGCATCCAGCAGCCCCAACACCACCCACAGCACCCAACAGCAACCAGTAGCACCCAACAGCACCCAACAGCACCCAACAGCAACCAACAGCACCCAAGCAGCTCCCAGCAGCACCCAGGTAGCACCCAACAGCGACCCAGCAGCACCCAGGCAAGCACCCAACAGCACCCAGCAAGCAGCCCAACAGCAGAAGCTTCGCTTCAGGCCTGCTTCAATGTTGAGCAGCTTGCAGGCCGTGTCAATGTCCTTTGCATCACCTCTCCCCACCACCTTGGTCTGGCCATCCTGCTCCAGGGAGGCACTCCTCCCCCTGCCTGACCGGTCCCAGCGGCGAGGAGGTGCTACCACCGCTGCTGCTGCTGCTGCTGCTGCTGTTACTGCTTCTGTAGACCACCTCCTCCGCGGGGGTCTCCGTGGGGCTCAGGCCGTGGTGCGGCGAGGCCTCCTGAAGAAGACACCGCTTGTCTTCGGCGTGCAGTCCGTCGCCGCAGGGCTGGAAGACGTCCGGCCAGCCGAGCTCCGGCAGTCCCAGTCCCAGCACACCGTGGGCGTGGGCGTGGGCGAGCGGTTTGACGTCGGCCGGGTCGCGCCAGAGCCTCTCGGCGTCGGCCGCGGTGTGAGTCTGCGGGTGGCCGGTGAAGATGGGGAACTGCGTGGCGGTGCCCCCGATCTGGACACACCCTGGACTCCCCATTGCTGCCGTGGCTTTTGGCACTGGAAGGAGGAGGAGGAGGAGGAAGAGGAATGAGAAAAAGAGGATGAATGAAATGTTTGCAAGGTGCATACAGTGAGTCACGATGCAACTGGCCAACTGGTGGAGGTGAACGGCAGCGTTGTGTCCTGGGACAGTGTTCGTTTGGTGCATGTCATCTGACACTACTGATTTATGCATTTAGGTAAATATTGAGGCGGAAATAATCCTAAGATAAACGTAACATTTAATAACCGTGCTTGTTCTGTGGGAAGGTACTTTGGAACGGAATAGGTCAACTTAGTTTTACTAATAGTATCGCTTGTTTACTCGTTACACCACGTGAACTATGTATGTCGTACATTATTGTCCTTAAACACTTGACAGCAGTCCCACATACCACATACATACATCCAGGGGTGTAAAGTACTTGAGTAATTGTACTTTGTTACAATACTTAAGTACTGTTTTTGGGGATTTGTACTTTACTCGAGTATTATTAGGTTTGTATACTTGTACTTTTACTCAATTACATTTCAGAGAAAAAAAACATACTTTTTACTCCTTACATTTAAAATGCAGACCTACAAAGTACAAAGTACAAATCTCGCAGGTCCAACGATAGTACGAGTGATGAAGAGGACGAAACGGTCGGCGTGGACGGACAAGACGAGCACCCATGGCCTTGCAATAAAAAAAAGTTTTTACTTTTACTTTTTAGTACTTAAGTACATTTAAAAGTAGAAACTTTTTGACTTTTACTCAAGTGTGTTTTTAGCCAGATACTCTGACTTTTACTTGAGTAAGATTTTGAGACGGTACCCATACTTTCACTTAAGTATAATTTCTGGCTACTTTTTACACCCCTGGTAATATTTGAATTGGGGAAAAGGCATTGCGGTATATATCTCAAGGGATTTTTCGATTACCGATCTCGGTGTTAACCGATTGAGCCAATCGGAGTGTTGCAGGTTTCACACTCACGGCTCAGCAGGGCGGGGAGGTGAGATCGGCACGTTCAACGACGTGACTAACGACTCGTGATTGAGTGATGATGACGCACCGTATATATCGAGGTGGTAACTCGGTCAACAAGGTGCAATGAATAACTAACCCGACTAATAATGAATCAATTGGCCCTCAACTACCCAACAAAACAAACGGTGAGCCGAGGAGAACGATGCCGTGACCATTTCAGTGAGTCCCTCCATCCTGTCCTGTCCTGTCCTGTCCTGTCCTGTCCTTCGGTTGGTGTCCCTGTCTTGGCGTCTGTGGGCCTTAATTGCTTAATTGCTTGATTGGTTATTTGGTTGTGTGTGCTGATAAAGGGGAACTATCTCCCCATCTGCTGTTTGGCAGCTTATGCAAATCTTACCCCAACTCTGGTATGTGATGAGTTGACTTGGGTTTGGGGTAAGATTCGTATAATTTAATCCGCGCTGAGCTGTGCCCCAACACGCACCAAATGTACACGATATACTGTTCACACCGTACATACAACCTAACATTTCACCGTACATATTGTACAATATAGCATTACTACCCTGTAGTACTTACATTTCCTGTATATCTGTAAATAATACTACATTAGCACTTCTGGTGAGATGCCAACTGCATTTCATTGGCTTTGCCTGTACCTGTAGGCCTGCTCTGCATGAGGACAATAAAGTTGAACCTGTTATAATATAATCTAGGTCAGCTGGTATGTCGAGGCCAGTGAGAAGAGATCAGTCTCAGCTTTGGTGTGTGTCTTATGTTTGCGTGTCAGTTTATAATAGTCAAATATACTCGCCTTTTAATGTACTTTTCGGGTGTATTTTTACAAGCTGAGGTGAACGTGACACAAAAAAAGAGGGGAACTGCCGGCGCCAGCAACTATTATAATATTTCCTGAAGGCAGAAACTGTAAGAACTGCTATTGGTTGTGCTTTGATCTTAAGATAGCTGGCCTACTAGACCAGAGGATGACAAGGTGTGTGTGTCTGTGTGTGTGTGTGTGCCTGTGTGTGTGTGTGTGTGTGTGTGTGTGTGTGTGTGTGTGTGTCTGTGTGTGTGTGTGTGTGTGTGTGTGTGTCTGTGTGCCTGTGTGTGCGTGTGTGTGCAAGATTGCGTGTTAATCTGTTGCATGCTTTGTTTTATGTGTACACACAGTAAAAGAATGAGTCAGTTTTCGTTTTTTGTTCAAAACTTTTATCGGGAGTCGAAAACTGCCAATTGATTCTTACCGCATTCCTCTTCTCGTGAGACAAAAGGAGAAGTTGATATGGCACCTATTAATTTAATCTTTATTCTACACGCCTATTTTGATGTTTTGTGTGTGTGCATGTGTGTGCACGTGTATGTGTGTGTGTGTGTGTGTGTGTGTGTTTGAGTCCTGTGTTAATGGCAAAAAGAAGGAAGAAAGATAGCAAATCATAATTTCGTCATCCAAAAAGATAGGAAAATAAAATAAATATTAGCACTTAACAAGGACCTACTTAAATGACCATTAGTAGTCTATCGGATTTGGTCACCATTAGTACGTACATTAATAAAAGGCTATATAGTATTATTGCATATTTTGAAAAAAGGCCTAGAACACAAATAAAGGTTGGTCTACTATTTGTAGAAAATAACACAATGAAGAGAGTACAAGGTTGTGGTCTTATGCTAAAAAAAGCAATAAATACAAGTTTTTGATTAAAACATTAAAAAATACAACATACCTTTTTATTTGCTTGCTCCGGGTGCGTGTAGGATCTGCAGTCAGTAGGCCCACTCAATATACTGTATCTCCACCACGACGAGGACCCCCCCAGGAACCAGGACCACCTCCACCTGTACCCTGGGCCCTTCAAGTAGTGTCCCCTGTCCTCCCAGTCCTCCACCCAGAGGAGACAGGCGGTGGAGAGGCAGCAGCGGCCCAGCAGACGTGGGCTATACTCAGACTCAGTCACACCTGAGCCGAAGACAAGGCGCTCCGAGTCAAACTTTTGTCTTGTCACAGCCCCGTGGTCGAGGTCATTCTCTCGGGTCGGAGGCCTTCGCTGCCATCTCAGAACACGCTGGCTCTCTGCAGTAGTCTCTCACTCTCTGAGGAGAAAGAGAGGGAGAGACTCTTTCGGGGGGAAAATGTCACACAGTCACAGTCATACTGTGGTGATGTAGACGCAGGTCTCTCGATGCTGAACAAACAGGGTGTGTCCTTGTTAGTAGGCTAGTTTTTTAAATGCTTTCTTTCTGTTCACCCGGGGCCATGTTAACAGGGAAGGTCCCCCCCGCCCCCCTGCTGAAGGTAAACACCTGGATGTCACCTCCTGGGGACGGACGCTTCTTCTGGATAACGCTTTGCACTTATGTCATTTAACATTGTTATAAAATATATGACATTTGTTATTCTATTGTTTTTATTCTTATGTTGTTGTCCTTTTTGAGCAACCTCTGGCACAAGAATTTCCTTCGGGATTGATGCAGTTTTATCTTATCTTATCTTATCTTATCTTATAGAGGAATAATTCATCTCTCTAATGGATTCTGACACTTATAATTAATTATAAATTGCAGGAATTGTGGCGTGGGTAATGTTGTTGTGCATTGTGGAATGAACGTCATCAAATACACATTTCCATTGTTAAAATAAAATAAACTTTATCGGTTGGCCTGTACAGTATGACTTAAATAAATAGGCCTATAGCCTATCAAGTCCATTAAAATCAGCCAATCAATCAGTCAATCGAAATGTATTTCTATAGCACAAGTCATCCAGTCGTACATCCAATGCAGCAAACAAAAACAAAACATGAATGCATCCAATGTAATATAATACAACTGATAATAAGATCATAAAAGAAGAAATAGCAATGAAAGTGCAAGTTCAAACACACACATTACAGTTAAAAGCTATAAAGTTTGTTTGCCTGAACTTTACTTTGAAGACATGCACACACTTTGAAATATGATAAATATAATTTGGCCTCGTTGTATTGCAGAAACCTGTTCTGTACCCTGATAGCGGGATGAGCTTCGGAGTTGTGTTCATACCCGTCGCCTTCGCAGACTTCAGGGGGCTAATCTGCAAGGCGTGGGTGTGACAAGTCGTGCTACCGGTGGAGAGACAGAGAATGAAAGTAGGAGAAAGGGAGGGATAAAAGGTGTGCAAATGTTTGGTTAGCCTAAACAGCCGTGTGTACACAGGAGTGTTGAAATGCTGCACGGAACCGCACAGTATCTAATCCAACTCCATTTTTCTCAACACCTCTTGGGGGGTGGGGGGTGGGGGGGGGGGGGGGAGAAGAAAAGTAGTACAAAAAAACCATACATAGGCCATGCATAAGATGAAAGTAATGCAGAACCTAACAATCTACCGTTACGTTAAATAAGATTGCTCTGCTAATGTGCCAGCTCTGTAGTTGCACCTGCTCCAAACAATAAAGGCCGCCTAATACACCGCGTAGGGCCCAGAGATACTGTAAACACTGCCAGTTCTCCAGTTACAATTCTGAGCGCCCTGGTTGGCTTGTGGCAGACAACTCGATGAGGAAGCGCGAGGCGGGAGAAAGACGCAGTCAGACTTAAGTGCCTTCTGACGGCTGCTCTGCTCGACCCCGGGGGCTGTGTGCGTATGCAGACGACCGTCGGGGCTGCCGAGACGCCCCTCCCCTCCGAGGCCCGGCACAAGAGGGGCGGTCGACCAGTAGGCCTCCAGGCCACCGGAGGGAATCTACCCTATCGAATAGAATAGATTGAATATAATTTCTCCCGAAGGAATTCTTTTTAATTTGTTTTTATTTCAGTTCAGCTAATCTTTTATTGTTGCGCAAAGAAACCCCGGGCGGCCAATAAAGTATGAAGTGAAATGAAATGACAGCCATAAAAATTTGCGGCAGTTATGATTTTTCAATGCGTTAGAATGCATTCCTCGTAAATTTGTGGCACATTACACTTAACCCTGATTAAAATAGACTGTATATGCCACAGTGTGTGTGTGTGTGTGTAGACTACAGTCTAGGCCTGGTCCAAAGACTAGGCCTAAGCCTATTAACTGGATTGTATAGGCAGGCTTTGAAATCCCTTTTCAGCAAATTCTAGAATCTAACTACTGAATCCTCAGGCACTTCTCCACACTGGCTTATCAGACCTAAGAGTCGTCTACAGTCAGCATTTTAAGGTGATGTGATCAATTGGAGGCACACAGAAAAACACCTTTGTGTTTAAAAACAGCATTAGACTAAATCAATCATTTCTAAATCAGAAGAAGTTGCTAAATCGTTCTATTCGTCTCGTAAATAGGAATGTTCTTATCTTCAGGTACCACAGTGATATATTGCTGCCTCTCCTTCAACAAATGTACTCTTTGTAAGTCGCTTTGGATAAAAGCGTCTGCCAAATGACCTAAATGTAATGTAATTGTTGGCATATAGGGATCATGGGAGTAGCTACATTGATTTAACCTGATGGGTTCTCGACAATTAGCACTGCATAACATATTGAATCAGTATATTAGCAATGCTTGATTGGAGGGGACCACAATCTTTATGTCAAAAGAAAACCTCAGGTGGTTGTCACAAGCCAAGCCATTTGATTTGTGGACATTTGGAGGCAGAAACACACAACACTCACACAATCACAGACCAAACAAAGACCATTTTAGTTATAATTTAATTTTACAAACTGTCATCCAACACACAAGGAGAGAAAAAAAACAAACACATTTCATTTGTTGCCGCCAGTTTCAGTCCAACTCATGCCAACTGATTCTTACGGCTATCTGACCCATAAGACAGCGTGGGAGAGATCCTTCTAATATATCTAGATAGCTCAGCACTGTCCATACATTCCCGTGTTTCATGAATATGATTCACCCTTATATCAGGGGGACCGACGTTTATTCTGTGGCACAGCAAACCGAGAGCACTCACTCCTTAGTGACGAGGCGTCTGTGGTGTAGTAGGTCGGCCTGCTGCACCCTAAAGAACCAAAATAAGATTCTCCTGGAAAAGAGGGTTTATTTTTCGGTTGTCGTCAATGAACGCCGAGCGCCGAACTCAAAAGGCTCCGTCCAGCCCCCCGGGACCCATGTGGAGGCCCCTACTGGAAAGGCGACTCGCCAAAATGGGGCCAATTTGGCAAAAAGGGGGGGCCCCCCCACAAAACTCAGTGCATAGATCTGACAGTTAGTGCAATTAAAGCACAGAGAGGAACAAAGGTTCAAATGTGTCATCTAGAAGAGAAGAAAAAACAAGATTCCCATCCTACAATGTATGAACACAAGTGGAAAGGTTTACCGAGGGGACAAAAAAATATGAAATATTGAAATTAAGTCAATTGATCGATACTCTTTGGGTAATTGATGTTTTTAAATAATTAAGCCTATTTGATATTCACTGAATACATTCTGCTCCAATTGAAAAAAAAAAAACCCCAGAAACAACCAAATATTGAAAGAAGCCATTTTCCCAGATGATGCGGTGCAAACAGAACGCATGTGTACGTGATATTGTGATACAGGCGTCACAGATTCTGGTGGATGCTTCCAAGTATTCAATATTGAACCGTTGCAGTACTACCTGAAAACGGGCTCAAGAAGTTCACCCCAGACACATGAACATATTAGAATTTGTAATATTTTCATTTTCATTCATTGGCCGACTTTCTTCGAACACACTGGACCGCATGATCGTTTGGGTGTGGAGGAAATCCCGTGTTTTGGGCTCGAGTTCAGTTTGACTAAGAATAAGTTGCGCCCGCTAGTGGAGTATCTTCAAATTGCATGTCATCGTGTTAAAAGGATACAAGTAAAGAATAGAGCAATGAAAGTAAAATTATTATTTTTTTTAAAAAAGGTACATTCGGTAGAAGTAACCCATACTAAGCAAAATGTCTAGATCTTTAAAAGGAAAAAAAATAACAAGAAATTGATATACAAAGTAAACAACAGTAAAACTGATGGTATCATAGACAAAACGAGGCCATGAAAGCTCTCCGATTTAGTCGGTTTTTACGTCAGAGCAGAAAGCAAAGAATCAGTTGGCAAATATAAATGGCTTTTCCTCCGGTCTCTTTCACGTTGCACTACACACACACACACGCGCACGCACATACACACCGGTATACAGCACACATATACACACACACACACACTCTGGCCAGATATCCAAAAGTCTTTTTCTGCACTCTGATCACAACTTAAAAAATAAAACGCATCATTGCATCTCACCAAGACTCTCAACTCTCTCAACAGCACTCTTGTTTTAACTTAGCATTCACTCATGCATACGGTGGGTTGGTTGAGGGGGGGGGGGGGGGGTAGTCGGTTGAGCCGTGGGTGTCGGTAGAGCGGCAGTGACCCTCTGGGATCCCCCCCCCCCGCGGCGTAGCGTAAGACGATCAAGAGGTTGGGGCTACGCTGGCTGACTTTGTGGGAGACTTTGCATAAAGTGTTTGTTGTGACGCTAGTAGCTCCCCGGCTCCCCCTGCTCTCCCCCCCCCACCACCCACCCACCCACCCCCTCCAGCTAAAGACAAAGCCTCAGTGCGTCCCACTCCAGAGGTGTAGTGGCTCTCCACCGGGGAGGGGCGATCTATGAGTGCCCGAACGGATAGGGTCCCTGTATCCCCTGCGGAGAGAGAGGGGGAGGGAGATACAGACGGTTAATAGGGGCGCACCGGGGAAAACAACCAAACAAGTTGAGTCACACCGCCTCGATTCAATGGCACACCGCCGTTCTTAACACACAATTAGTCGTTAAATTAGGAGTTGTTCAATGTTCTGAATCAAGAATCCATTTTGAATCGTGACCCCAAGAATCGTAATCAAAACGTGACATTCCGAAAGATTCACACCCCTACAGATTAATCTATGGGTAACATTCATCTCCACTGGGATGGATTTTTTTAATATTTTGAAGCATGACTCTTCCCTGAACATACAGAAGGACACTTCACATCAGTTTCATCAGTCCATTCACAGTGCCGTAACTACGGCTACGGAACGGTGATGTAACTAAGGCACGGTGACGTATCTATGGCTACGGCATGGTGACCTAACTAAGGCACAGTGATGTAACTAAGGCACGGTGATGTAACTAAGGCACGGTGACGTATCTATGGCTACGGCATGGTGACCTAACTAAGGCACGGTGATGTAACTAAGGCACGGTGACGTATCTATGGCTACGGCATGGTGATCTAACTAAGGCACGGTGATGTAACTAAGGCACGGTGATGTACAGTAACTAAGGCACGGTGACGTATCTATGGCTACGACACGGTGATGTAACTAAGGCACGGTGACGTATTTACGGAAAGGTGACGTTTCCACGGTAGGCGACCCACCTGGTTGTAAGTCACTACTGATAAATTGCTTTGGAGACTGTTGGCTGCGATGTTCACTGAATTGTGCGACAGTCCATTTTGATCCTGCTGCAGGGCGGTGGGCGTGGGCTCCCAGCGATCCCCGGGGTCCTTGAGGCCGCCGTCGTCGTGGAGGAGGCCGCCGCCGCCGCCACCGAAGCCACCGCCGCCTCCGCTGTCGTCATCACCGCCGCCGCCGCCCGGGTATTTGGTCTTTTGCGGCGAGGCGAAGGGGTTGTAGTCGCCCTCCAGGCTGCGGTTGGGGTGCGTGGTGAACTCCGTCTGGAAGGAGGACAGCTGCTGCGTGACGCCCAGCAGACCCCCGACCTCCACGCTCAGGATCACCCAGATGACGTCTGGGACACGAGACGGACAACCGGCGTCAGTACATCAGTTGTGATCGGAATCAGAATGAGAAACAGCTTTACTGCCTTAGTTTTACAAACAAGGAATGTGCTTTTGTGACATTGGCACATAACATTGAACATTAAACAAAGTAATAATATAGAAATTCAAAAAATCTATGGAAAATGAGCAATAAAAAGGTGCAGTTTAGAGAAAAGATGTGTGTTAATGTTGCGCAGTAGTGTCCACGGGGGGTGGGAGTCAGTGGGGTTAAAGGTTAATATAACGTGTAGTATAGTGTCCATGGGGGGTGGGAGTCAGTGGGGTTAAAGGTTAATATAACGTGTAGTATAGTGTCCATGGGGGGTGGGAGTCAGTGGGGTTAAAGGTTAATATAACGTGTAGTATAGTGTCCATGGGGGGTGGGAGTCAGTGGGGTTAAAGTTTAATATAACGTGCAGTATAGTGACCATGGGGGGTGGGAGTCAGCAGGGTTAAGCGTTAATATAACGTGTAGTATAGTGTCCATAGGGCGTGGGAGTCAGTGGGGTTAAAGTTGAATATAACGTGTAGTATAGTGTCCATAGGCGGTGGGAGTCAGTGGGGTTAAAGGTGAATATAACGTGTAGTATAGTGTCCATAGGGGGTGGGAGTCAGTGTGGTTACTCAAAGTGTTTATGTCCGGGGTGGGAGGGTTCGACCACAGCCTTACCTGCTCACCTCAGGGTCTTGGAGGCGTGCAGGTCCTGTGCAAGTGATGACCGCCCCACACACACAAAATAAAGAAAAACACATTGTTTTCCGGGGACATTTTGGTTTAACTTACCGCCAAAGAAGAGCCCGGTAGCCGTGCACATGCGCCACTGGCCCTGGTACATGCCGGGAGCCACGGGGCTGTGCATCTGCACGCTGACGTCGGCCATCTCCTGGGGTTCCAGGGCCCGCACCATGACCATGTTGACGTGGCCGAACTGATCGCCCCCTACGTACTTGAGGCAGACTCCAGGGGGCCATGACTCTGCGCCTGAAAAGAAGAGAATAGAATTCCCATCGACGATAAGCATGGAAACTAGCATTCTTGCGAGTGCATTGCATCATGTCTCTGGGCCGGTATTGCCGCAAAGCCGTCGGGAACGTGACATAGGCCTGCTTACCTGTGTTTTGTATTCTCCATGTCTTTGTGAATTGCGTGTCCGGGGGGACAGACTCCCCCTCGCCGATGGTCACATCTTCGACCAGGGACATGCACGGCGCGTTGATGTTGGGACTCTCAAAGTCGTAGTAGGCACCGATGGCTGCTTGTAAGTTCCTGAAGGGGAAGACTCCATGTATTAGTTTATTAACGTGTGCAACAATCAACAGTGTGCTCATACTTTAGGGCAGAATATTGTCCCAATATCACACATATATTCGGGAGTGTTTAATAATCGTGCACCACAGGGCATTTGACGATTACATTTAGGGTTGTGGTGGACGATAAGGACTATCTGCTTTGCACAAAAGCTGGTCTGGACAACAGCCATGTTGTTATCTGTGCAAGGCCCTGCTGCGACCAGGCCACACCACCACCATCATGTGATCACTAGTTGTACTGGTAGTTCCGCTCTTTCAAAACAAGTTCATTACTAGTATAACCCCCACACACACCCTGACAGTGGTTAGGGTTGCACTTTCTGTGTTTTAATAACACGTGTGATTGTGGTTGGTTGGTAGCCCTGGGCTGGGACTTTAGAGAGAGCCACCACGTTACGTTATGGTGCGTTCCAGTTGCACTCGGGGGTCGGGATTTCCCACTTCACACCCGAGTTGACCGTGCTCCACTCCAGTTGAACTCAGCAAGTTAAACCGGGATTGGTGAAAAGTCGGGATTGGTGGTGGTGGTATTGGTATTGATGGTGGTGGTGGTATTGGTATTGATGGTGGTGGTGGTGGGGTTAGGGGAGCTCGACCTGAAACCTCCGACTTGGAAGCAGTATAGGAAATTCCGATGGTGGGGTACAACTGGAAGGCGCCGTCGGTTATGTAATTCCCCTCCTCTACGGCAGCCGCGGTCGTAAAACACGTCGGTTAACAAACGTGGACCAATTCAACTCAATCGAACGGTAGAACCCGTGTCCACGACGGTTGTAGTGGTTGTTGTAGTTTAAAATACATAAATAATAAGAATACGAATACGAATAAGAATAATGAATCCACCCGAACCACCGCGCCTCCTGTGGGGGGCGCTAGTGAGCCGTTCGTCGTGTTATCGCGCCATTAAAACCACATAAAAATGACAATATCAGATTTATTATTATCATCATCATTTTTATTTTATTTTAATATAGCATCCATGTGTGTGTCTGTGTGTGTGTTACTGGGAGCGGGTCTGTCTGTCTTGTTCAGCCAGGGCCCCGGGGGAAGCCTCGGACTCACCAGTTGGTCATGTCCAGGAAGAAGGCGCATCCAGCCGGGTTGAGCTGGAAGCCGAGCAGCCCCTGGAACTGGGAGATGAGCGTGTCGCGGTCCGACGTGCCCATGCAGCTGAACCTCTGCATCAGCTCCTGGTCCAGCTCCATCTCCAGGTCCATGCCCTCCTCCATGGCGACGGGCGGGCGGCGGCGGGGGGGACAGAGACTCGCGGCGGGGGGCTCCTCGTCGTATTTGTGTCTCCGCGGTGGCTAATTATTGAGTCCGAGGCCTCGACTACAACTTGTCATAGCGAACTCAACAACACAGCCGCTGCGCATGCGCCGCGGGAGTGCAGAGGTGCCAACCGCGCATGCGCCGGGGGTGACGAGGTGCCAACCGCGCATGCGCCGGGCTGCAGAGGTGCTAACTGCGCATGCTCCCGGATGAAGAGTACTTCTACTGCTACCCCAAAGGACGAACAAAAAACAAAAAATACGCCCCCTACTGGTCGCGATTTTGTTCCCAGGATTTTGTTCCCCTATTCATTCATTTATTTATTTTTACGACATTATATGCATATTAAAAGAAGCCACTTTCAAGTCCCCTTTCAGTTTTATATACAATGGGAATTGTATTCCCAGGAATACAATACTACAGTATCTGGAAAATGTCCAAATATCCAACAACAAGGATAACATAACACCACAGGGCTTGTTGAAGACCCAAAATTATATATAACAATTATATTATATTGAATTAAATTAAAATTCTATTAAAAAAATCATTAATAAAGCTCGACCCCCTCCGCAATTCAGCCGTTTCGAAATAACACACACTACTGATCACATGACACAATATACATTGTTTTTGCTGACTGAACATCTTATCTTACCTATATATTTTGTATACTTCTCTTGGACTTACTGTAAATTAGCAAATCTGTTATATAATTTTTATTATTCTACTGTTTATTTCTCTATTGTTTTATTCTATTGCTGTGCAACCTCTGGCACAAGAATTTCCTTCGGGATCAATAAAGTTCTATCTTATCTTATCTTATCTGGAAAATGTCCAAATATCCAACAAGGGCTTGTGGAAGATCCAAAATTATATATAAAATTATATTATATAAAAAGAAATATTTTATTTATTCATTCTATTAAACTAAATAAAAATGTAAATGTAAAAATGATATATATAATTAGATTCTATAAAAAATATCTTTTTTATATATTCATTATATTAAACTAAATAAAAATGTAATTTAAACCTCTCCGCAGTACAATCGTTTCAAAATAACACACGCACACATCGAGTATTTTCGGGCCTCGTTCACTTGGCTCCATGCGGCCTGATGATGCGTTGCACCTGTTGTACCGCAGGGGGGCGCTATTGTGCAGCCACTTGTGTTTGTTTTTGTATGTGTGTGTGCGTGGTGGTGCGTGGCTGGTGGGTGTAGACGTGATGGGATCTACGGCTCTTTGAAGGGAGCCGGATCTTATGGCTCCGTTCCTTTCTGAGAGCAATGAGAAATAATCACCAGGATAATGATTGACTGTATTAAAGGATAATGATTGACTGTATTAAAGGATAATGATTGACTGTATTAAAGGATAATGATTGACTGTATTGCCAGACCTTAATGTCAATGATCTGCATTGTAAACATGACACAAGTTGTCTCCATGTCCATGTCATTCATGTCAGTGAATGTACTACTTTGAATGTACTCTCTGTATGTGTTATGTCAATAAAGTTGCCTTCGCCTTGAACGCAATTCATGCAACTCTTAATATTAGAACACTTTTTTCAATAAAATAAAATACAATAAAAAAACAAGTATCATAAACTTTTGTGCAAAACAAAATAAGAGTTTAGTGCAAATCAAACAACAAAACAAAAAAACATTTCACACGAGAGAATTTGTAAGAATAAATCGTAAAACGACTTCTGAACGATATTTCAAGTGTTATAAAAAACAGAGTAAAATAAAATATAAGAGAAAAATCCCTGAGCTGCTGCTTTGACAACAACGGGAGACGTTTCTCAGTGTTGACGTCAAGGGGAGTGGATTTTAGGGGCAGGCAGGCAGTGAGCGAACGAACGATAATAAAAAGAACGGCTCTCAGTCACCAAGACGTACGACTCGGCTCCCTTCGTTCGTGTGCCAAAGAGCCGTTCAAAAGAATCGGATCGTTCAGCGCGAACGTAACATCACTAGCGCGTAGACGCCCAGTGTGTGTGTGTGTGAGAGAGAGAGTGTGAAGAGTGTGTGTGTGTGTAAAGGACTGCAGTAATGGTCCTCCTGAGGTAGTGTCGTCCACACATCACACAACACACACACACACACACACGTCATGGCTGGGATCATCAAAAAGCAGATTCTGAAGCATTTGTCCAGGTACGTGTGTATAAGAAGTGTGTTTTTAAGTCTTTTTTTCTCTCTCTGCTGGCTGCTGGTACATTAGCTTAGCGTCGCAATTTACCCGCCAAACCCAAACCCTCTCTCCCACTGTCCATTAGATCTTTATTACTGTATATATTATTATATATATATTATATTATATTATACTATACTATAGATGCTAAAGCTGGACAGATGACAGATGACAGTAGTGGTGGTGGACAGACAGACAGACAGACAGACAGACAGACCAGGGGGTCAACCTACTTGTATATATTGTGATACATTTATCCATATATATATATATATATATATATATATATATTTAAGAATAAAACCCATTATTTAGTGTATACACGTGTTAGTGAAGTAGTGTGGAGACTAATGATGTTGATGTGTTTAAGAACCTACAAGTCCAGTATAATCATGACCATGACACACCAAATCATTGTGATTTAATCTTTTCTGACACCACTGAAGTGAAAGTAAAATATTTCATAATCTTACACCAGTGCCATTTTGACAGAACATTAAAAGTGTGTACTGGTGTTAAGAGACACAAGCAAGCACATGTGTTTCTCTGTGTGGCATGCATCTCAGATTATGAGTCCTATAATCATGATTTCTTTAGAGCATCCATTGCCACCCAGCAGTCTAATCAGATGTCAAGGGGTCATTCTTGGATGGCACCAGCTGGTGTAAAATCTGCAAATCTAATTCTTGCGAAACTCGATGATGCTGGCCGATGGATGAATGGCTGCATTCTAAACACAGTCCCCAAATAGCTCCCCGTTCAACCACAGCCTTCCTATATCTTCCAATGGTGACACACACCCATTTTCTCCAGTGTGGCTTTCAATTCAATTCAATTCAATTGTATCTGTATCGCACCTTAATCACAAGACAGTCTCAAAGGGCTTTACAGGCCAAGATTGTTATGGGCCAAAAGTGATTTATGACATCATTGCTTTGACTTCATTTCATTCATTCTCATTCAACTTGATTAGAAAAAGCCACTGGAAAAAACCAAACTGGTGTTCATCAACCACTGGAGAGAGAATGACATCTGCCATGTTTACAGCCTGGTCATCGTTTACACCATACAGTATGCATGGTATTGGTAATACAATTCCTCTCGTCTTAGCATCTCTACTGTCTACCTCCGTTATTTGAACTGTTACATGGAAGCATCCCACCCTTTAGGCTACATTGTTTTGCAGCCAGAGCCTCCTACTAGCCCCTCTATGTTTTCAAATGTAATTCTCACATACGACACAAGATATTACTTCACTTTGCAGAGATAAACAAAAGTTATTTCTCCATGTTACCATGTTTCCTGTACCAGGAAATGATCTCTTTTTGAAATGGTTCACAACCACAACCAGTATATCCTATAGCATCATGCTGCATGCATGTTACACACACAAACCCAGCCCAGAACCCACCCTTACATACTTAACATGCTCGTTAGCTATTGGATTGGGATGCTCTGGATTACTGTTGTGCAATAGGCCCCAGTTTACTGCTTCTGATACACCGTGTGGAATTCTCTGATTCCTTTCGCAATGTTAATCTTAAAATTAGGTTTAATCTTGGTTTGCTTCACGGTGTTGTTTAGTGTGGTTGCAGAGCAGCCGTTCTGTTGGCGAAATCGCTGTATGGGAGGGTGTATGGGGACAGCGGTGGACCTGAAATATCCAATAATATAGGAATAGGCCAACTGTACCAGCAAGCTGAGCACGGATACCGAATTAGAAGGGCTAAACCTGGACCGTTTGTGTTGTTGACTATGCTAACAAAAAGGTAGTGTGAGGAAACTTGTTTAGCACATTTCACATCAGTTGGTCTCGCTCGCTGAGCTTCACAATGTCGCACGGCCACAGTTGGCTGCTGCTGCTGGGTGAGATGGATGTGGGTGCTTTTAGGCTGTATGGTCAACATGTCTCCCTGGGTTTCCCCAACACCAGTGAAAGCAGTGGACATAAGGTCAACTTAAGGACATTCACAGCCTGTAAGAAGATTAAAAAGTGCAATAAAACGGTCACAGCTTACAATTTGCCAGTGTTGCTCTTCATCATCTTGTGCAATAGGACGTCTCAATATTGCCTTTCAATATTAACTTGCAAGATTACTGTGCATGTATTATTCTATTGTTTTTACTCTTATGTTGTTGGTATTTTTGAGCAACCTCTGGCACAAGTTCTATCTTACCTTATCTTAATTTAGGCCTACTTGTCCTTGTGCTACAGTCAGGGATGGTAGAACGCTAATTTACTTCACATTGTTCTGACTTTATCTGGAATCGGCTTTCTGATGACGTGACGTCTTCGAATTGATAAAATCATCATAAATGGCATGTCTTGTCCTCAACATTGCCAGTGGACATAAGTATTTGTACAAAAATATAACGTACCACACAACACTGACGGGAACCCAGCCAAGAGAGGATACTGCCAGCTGACTAGAATGACTCATCGGGCTTCAGTAGCACAGGGCTGGTTTACAGGACTGGACTGTGGACGAGGATACGTGCTTCTTGCAGTGATTCCGAACCCCAGCTCAATATTGACACACAAGCTACTTCACATGTTCTGAGGGAAATGTATTCAATAATCTTGCATTTAGCAATATCATTTCTGCCTCCCTAATTCCAGACTTTAACTAAGCAATTTCAACCAGATATTAAGACGGAGACCTCTCTATTAACCTGATCTAGGGTTAGTAAATGTATACAATCCAAAACGCTTGACGTTGTCTCGCATTCATATGCCGATGGCGGTGCCAACCATGCAAGGCAACAAACAGCCAGCTTGTTCGGAGCAGTTAAAGTCAGGTGTCTTGCTCAGGGACACCTCGACACTCGGCTGGGCAGAGGAGGCTCCGGGGATCGAACCAGCAACCTTCCAGTTGCCAGACAACCGCTCGACCTCCTCCTGAGCCATGCACCGTCAGTTAATCTTCTCTTCTATTAATCTCCTGCTCCTCCCGCCTGCTTTGTTTCCCTGCCAGGTTCACCAAGAACCTGTCCCCGGACAAGATCAACCTGAGCACGCTGAAGGGCGAGGGTCAGCTGTCCAACCTGGAGCTGGACGAGGAGGTTCTGCAGAACATGCTGGACCTGCCCACCTGGCTGGCGGTCACACGGGTCTACTGCAACAAGGCCGCCATCAGGGTACGTGGTCCACGGCTGCTGCTGCTGCTGCTGCTGCTGGTCAAACCGGAACCCTGTATGGTGGTGGCCGGACAGGGGGCGGGGCTTTAGGCCCGGGCTGAACAGGACAAATGGAGTGGCTGTGATGTAACTAGTGCTGCTAATGCTGCTGCTGCTGCTGTGGTACACCACTGAGGCAGTTGAGTGTTTGGTGAAACATGGGGAACATATGGGGCTAGCGACAAGCCCCTAGACTTCTGAGAGCAAGCTACCACTTGAACTTGGACACAGATAGAGCAACCTTAACGCTGGATAGACTGTTTTGATCCCTTTCTTTTATTTGATATTCAATATAATAATGTTTTTATCTTGTCAGCTTATATCTAAGTGGAATATGAGATGTGTCCCATTGATATATTATTATTATTATTATTATTATGCACACTTTACCAAGCAAGACTTGTGTTTGTAATGCTTTGCTGACAACAGTTGGCATAGTATAGTATAGTATACTATAGTATAGCCTGGTAGAATAGGGTTGGTACTGGTACACAAACCAACAACAATAATAAACCACAGCCTGTCAGCCATTAATCGTCAGCATATCATTAAAATACTTAATATAGCGGTGAAGGAGCTCCTGATGTTAATGTTAAGCCTCCAAAACAACCAACACTTTAAAGTGTCATCCTGGACACTTGGAGGGGGGGGGCGGACATCTTGTGCAGAACCTCGGGTCCAGGGTGTGCTGAACACGCAGAACGCTCAGCACAGCAACGGCTCGCTGATGATGATGATGATTTGTGGTTGACTGTGTTGTCCTTCCTGTTCCCCCCCCCCCCCCCCCCCCCCCCCCTAACCCCCGCTGGGCTTTTTTTAGATCCAATGGACAAAGTTGAAGACGAACCCCATCTGCCTGGTAAGGAATCCTGCTTATTGTACACATTTATTGCATTTAGGGCATTTGGCAGACGCTTTTATCCAAAGCGACTTACAAAGAGGACATTTGTTGAAGGAGAGGCAGCAATATATCACTGTGGTACATAAAGATAAGAATAGAACAGGTTTAGAATGACTTTCATAATTGCTAGGTAGCCTGGATAATGCCTGGGATAAGAGCAGAGGTGTGATTCTGAGCACATTACCAACATCTAAGAACATACAATATGCTAAACAATGCTAAGTACTATTAATGATGCCAAGACGTACAAACATGCAAGTTAGTGCGAGGGTTAGGTGAGGGTTATCCAGAGTCCAGGTGAACTCTTGATCTTGAGGGTCTTGAGTCTCTTGCGGAAGCTGGTGAGCGACTGTGCCGTCCTGACATCAGCTGGGCGCTCATTCCATTCTTTCTTCATTTCTCTTCTTACTTTCTTTCTTTCTCCTTTTTCTTTTTTCATTCCATTCCTCCCTTGTCTCTTTTTTACGAGGTCTTGACGTCGCACCGTCACCACTTTCTCCTTACCGTCTGCTGGCCTTGACGGAGGTCAGGTGACGGCCGCCGTGTGAGGGATAATCAACCCGTAGGTGTGTGTGTTAAACGGGTTTTAAAGGCCTGACACGTGGGAGCGAAGAACCACTTGACGTGAAGTGGGCCTCCGCAAAGTGCCTTTTAAAACCTTTTAACGCACACCTACTGAAGTTGATTATCCCGCTTATACAACAGTTCAATAGCCAGTCCGGTTAGTCACGGGTATAAATCACAACGGGGGTGACATAAACGAACGTTATGGCTCCATCGCTGTAACTCGTTAAAAAGTATTACATGAATCAATTGGCGTGCCTTCCTGGTCCTTAGTTTATCAAGTTGATATCTCTATCTCTCGCCACAGTTTGATAACAAGCAAGCTTTTGACAGATATGCTCTTTTGTCGCTTTGGTTACAAGTCGAGGAGTGGAAGTGAGATTAAACTTGAGCCAAACTATGGTTTGAACACCTGCCAGCCAATCAGAAAAGGTACCCGTACTGTGGTATAGCAACGCTTTCACAACGGATTCTTGACTCGCCGGTGTGTGTGTGTGTGTGTGTGTGTGTGTCACTCTCATGTCACCCACGGCAACAGTTCCTGGATAAAGTGGAGGTGGAGATGAGGACGTGCGAAGAGCCCCGCCCACCCAACGGCCCCTCCCCCATCGCCATCACAGCCGGCCAGAGGTACAACCGGAAGCACCCTCGGCAACAACAGCCACTTAAAAATACTGTGAATGCTTTTGCATTTTGTGTCATTTCACAGTGCTTCATCATTGCATTGATCCTAGCCATTTTGGGAGCGTAGTACAGCAGCACGGGGATGTTATTTACTATGTTGGTAGTAACCGTGCTTTGGTCTTTGTTTAGTAATTAATCGCGAAATGATTAGTCATTATGGGGAGACGTTGTTGTTGTTTGAAACCCTGTCACAGCGTTTCTCACATGAGACGTGGCAAAACAAAGGTTACGGTATATTTGCATTGATTTACATTTAGCTTTTTTAAAGTGCGACAACAGTCGTGAGTCCTCTCAAAGTGGCCGAGTATCACCAACCCAAAAAATCCCATGATGCATCCTGATGACCTCTTGATGTCTCCTCCTTGTTCCCCCCCCTTATTATCGTACCGTCCGCGTCGTGCCAGCGAGTACGGCTTCGCCGAGAAGGTGGTGGAGGGCATGTCGGTGGTCATCAACACCATCACCATCAAGGTGCACGCGCAGGCCTTCCACGCCTCCTTCGAGCTGTGGCAGCTGCAGGGCAACAGCCTCAACCCCAAGTGGCAGCGGAGCGACCTGCGCTACACCCGCATCACCGACCCCAAGCGGGGAGAGGTACGGTATGCCCCCCACCACCCAACCCACCGTAACACCAGACCAGACATGGTGGCTGACTGACTGACTGGCTGGCTGGTCATGAGTCGTGACTAGCCCTGGAGACACAGAGAGACAGAGACCGAGACAGGGATGGGGGATGGGGGGGGGGGGGGGAGTAATCGCATCAAGCCGACTGTTTATTTTCTGTTTTTCACAATTAGCGGACACGACTCCACCGTGCTCCCACATCCGTCTTGCCTGAGCGAGAGGCGCTCTCGTAATCCACTTAAATGGGAAAAAATGTCGGCCCATTGGCCCCGTTTGCCCGCAGGACGAAATGCGAGTCTGTTTTTGTTTTGATCGGATTGTGTTGAACAAGCGGGGGAATCGTCGCTGTGCCTACCAGGTGCTGACCTTCAAGGAGATCAATTGGCAGAGTCTGAGGATCGAGGCGGACGCCATCGAGAGCGAGGACCAGGACCTGGGCACCACGCCGCTGCGCCTCATCACCAACCAGGGACGCATCCGCATCGCCCTCAAGCGCAGGGTGAGGCCCCGGGGGGCAGCCATGACATACGATAGTCTTCTGTTAAACGAGACCTATTGTACTACCAGGTGTGATCGTGATTAGCCATTCCAAGCGGTTTCAAAAACCGGTTGGATTGGCCCCACTTGGCATCTCAAGTGGGAGTGTCCACCTAGAAGTATGCTGGGTAGATACCAGCCTACCAGCCTACCTAAGTGGCCGCCGTCCCTCCTGGGCTCGCAGGTGAAGGACTGCAACGTGCTGGCCTCCAAGCTGCTCTTCATCCTCGACGACCTGCTGTGGGTGCTGACCGACTCGCAGCTCAAGGCCATCATCCACTACGCCAAGTCCCTGAGCGAGGCCATGGAGAAGTCTGCCCAGCAGAGGAAGAGCATGACGGCCGAGTCCTTTCAGGTCCTCCTCCTCCTCCCCTCCCCTCCACCCCACCTCCTCTTCCCCCTCCTCCACCTCCACCTCCACCCTCCTCTTACCCCTCCTCCACCTCCACCTCCAACCTCCTCCCTGCCCCTCTCCAGGGTCTAGTTGATGTTTGTCCATATTACCTGGACTTTCTCACAATTAGTCCTCAATTTTCAATTCTTAAGCTCACAATTAGTTCATTTAGTCAAAACATGTCGGGGAATCAAGGGGTTGTATGGAATATCTTTGCATACAAGTATAATTTGACATTATTTTTGCATCCCATTTTTTGTGTTTTGGGGTTTGTACTTGATGCACGTTATCGTAATAATCGATAGTGTCTCCTCAGCAGACGGCCCCACCGTCCCCTGGCATCCACACCCTGTGGACGGACTCGCCCCCGGCGGTCGGCGGCGCCCCCAACAACCTGAGTCAGTACTTTGAGCAGTACGACGTCAAGGAGTCCTCCTATCACACCTTCATCTCCCGCCTGGACCTGCACATCTGCAACGACAGCTCCTCCATGGACCCAGGTGACCTCAGGGGGAGGGAGGGGGAGAGAGAGGGGAGAGAGACGGTTGTGACCTGTGATTGACTGGCGAGATCGATTTTCCCCCCCAAACCAATCTGGGAAGAGAATCCCTGATTGGTCGGAAATGGGCCGGGGGCCGTCTCTAAAATATAAATTGGCTCACACAGAGACAGGAGCAGTCAAGTCGAAACAGAAATTGACTCGAAGGGCATTTAACTCGGTAACAGCTGATGGATGGCTTGGCCACTCCTCACAAATTACTCAAGTAACAGCTCTTGAAACTTAACCGACGGCTCCTTGTCAGGATGCTTTTTGCTTCGTCCACTTTTTGTGATCAAAACATCTTTCCTTCCCGCATCCACCCTCGCTTTACCTGACCCTCGTGGTCACGTGAGCCGGTGGTGCCGGTGGGTTTCGTGGGTAAAGACGCAGCAGGCGGAAACTCTCAACAGGACACTAGGCACCGTCACAGGGTCTCTTAAGCTGTCGTCTGATCACCGGCCACCCGAGTCATGTGATTTTTGCTTCCCCCCCCCCCCCCCCACCTGCAGACGAGCCGCCTCCCCCGGGGTCACAGGGCGCCATGCAGCTGACGTTCAGAAAGCTGGGCTTCAACTACTACCCGGTCCACAGACCCGGTGAGCGCCTTCTTCGGTTTCCTCTTTCAATGTCATTCAACTGCTGGCTTGACCTCTCCCCCCCTCTCCCCTCCCCTCCCCTCCCCTCCCCTCCCTCTCCCTTCCCTCCCCTCCCCCCTTCAAGACAACACTTTAATGCATCCGCTTGACGCCTCAGCATTGACTCGGGACTCTCTTTGAGTGCGGTGTGAGCAGGATTACAATTCATGCGGACATAATGGGCCTGGCAGCAGAATTCCTCCGGTGTTGAACTGCAGGCAGGACGTCGCCGCAGGTTTCCAAGATCCTTTCAGAGGTCAAGATGGTGGATGTTGTGATTCACACACTAATCAGAATCAGAATCAGAATCAGGAACGGCCTTATTGCCTTAGTTTTTTCAATCAAGGAATGTGCTTTTGTACAATTGGTGCCTAACAGTGAACATTAAACAGAATACAAACTCAAATAAAAAAAAAAAAATGCAAAAGAATCTACAAATATAATGTAAATTATATTTATAATAATAATTATAGTAATGTAAAATAATAGAATAAAAAATAAGCAATAAAAAGGTGCAATTTAAAGAAAATATGTCACTGCTCCAGTAACGCACATTTGACAGCTACTTCACACAACCTTACTGCAGAGTGTAGCCGCAAGCAACTCGGAGAACGTTACGTCATCGTCGCAATCCCCTCCGCGGTGTTCCCTGTGCATGAAAATGTAATTCACGTCTGATTGATGTTTTTATTGGTGATAAACGCTCCAATATTGCACCTGTACGGACGGCCCGGGTCATCGCCATGCCTTTGGTGTCATAAAGGTTTATGTTTGTCATCTAGGAGCATAAAGCCTGTGACACGTTCCATTTTTCAGTGTTCTTCATTCGAGGGCTTCACAGACTTTAATGACAGAAAGTTGAAGAAGAATTGTGTTATGCTTGCAGAGATCATAACCAATACTGAAATGAAGCAAAGGATATTACTGCACAACACATTTTAATCAATGTTTTCTATTATAGAAGTCATGCGAATCTATATAGAACTCAATACATAATTCTACTGCTTTAATCTAGGCCTGCACAATTACTATTATTGCGTCTTAATCTAAATCACAATTTTGACCTTTGCAATTAACTAATCGTAATTCATTTATTTATATATTAAAAATACAAAAACTCACAGTATCCTTCCAGCTGACAGGTGTCAACCCTGCTCTATAACACACTGCACTGCATCCTTCCAGCTGACGGGTGTCAACCCTGCTCTATATAACACACTGCACTGCATCCTTCCAGCTGACGGGTGTCAACCCTGCTCTATATAAAACCACAACTGCATCCTCCTTCCAGCTGACGGGTGTCAACCCTGCTCTATATAACACACTGCACTGCATCCTTCCAGCTGACGGGTGTCAACCCTGCTCTATATAACACACTGCACTGCATCCTTCCAGCTGACGGGTGTCAACCCTGCTCGATATAACACACTGCACTGCATCCTTCCAGCTGACGGGTGTCAACCCTGCTCTATATAACACACTGCACTGCATCCTTCCAGCTGACGGGTGTCAACCCTGCTCTAATAAACACTGCACGTGATCCTTCCAGCTGACGGCGTGGTCAAAACCCTGCTCTATAAACGAACTGTCACTGCAATCCTTCCGCTGACGGGTGTCATACCCTGCTCTAATATAATCGCCACTTGCACTGATCCTTCCAAGCTGACCGGGTGTCAACCCTGCTCTATATAACACACTGCACTGCAGCCTTCCAGCTGACGGGTGTTCACCCTGCTCGATATAACACACTGCACTAAGCATCCTTGCAGCTGAACGGGTTGTCACCCTGCTCGATATAACACACTGCACTGCATCCTTCCCAGGCTTGACGGGGTGTCAACCCTGCTCTATATAACACATTCGTGCATCCTCCAGCTGACGGGTGTCAACCCTGCTCGATATAACACACTGCACTGCATCCTTCCAGCTGACCGGTGTCAACCCTGCTCTATATAACACACTGCACTGCATCCTTCCAGCTGACGGCTGTCGCCACTGGGAGGGCCACAGTGGAGCCATGGAGGCGCAGGCCCAGTGGGCGGGGAAGCTGCTGCAGGACTTCCAGAAGCGGATGGAGGCCCCGGGGTTCCCTGGTCCCCATGCCGAGGGGCCCCCGTCGGCCAAGGACTCTCCAGCGAGGACCGCTCAGGGTATGTGGCCGCATGGACCTACTTTGTCAATCTTCTTTACGAACTGAACCCTGATGATGGATATCTAATGGTCTATTCTAGTTAACTTATTTTTTTTACCAAATGTTTGTTATTCTATTAGGCTTATACACTTTACATTTATCATTATATTGTTTTTATTCTTATGTTGTTATTTTTGAGCAACCTCTGACTCAAGAATTCCTTTCAGGATTAATAAAGTTGTATCTTATCTTATCTTATTATTATTTCATCCTGAAGGAGGGTTACATTTGAGTTTGCTTAATTAAAGGTGACGTATTACACCTCCAGGTGTGAGTGTGCCGCTTGGAATGGCTAATCACGCTCACACCCGGTGGTGTGAGCGTGATTAGCCATTCCTTTAAATGATGTGGCATTTGATATTCATTGGATCAAATGTCAATTGGATAGGAGACCGTATGTCCGTATGAATGGTTTCTCTGACCTCCATGTCTTGTTCAGACGGTGGCCAGGCGGGCCCCAGACGGAGCCCCACGTCGGGCCCTGCAGGCCCCCCGCCGAGGAGGCTGCGCTCCAGCTGTGTGGTGGTCCGGGTGGACGACCTGGACATACACCAGGCAGGCTCCAGCTACACACACACACACACAACACACAAACACAAACACACACAAACAAACAAATGTTTTGATCATCATTTAAGTCACTAGTCATGTTCCTGGCCTCCGGTATCACTGCTGCTTGCAGCTTCTTTAGTGAACCGCTCACCCAAACAACCTTGACACTTCAGTGTATCCTCGGCGATACACCAGCCAGTGCAGTTGCCCGTTAACCTACCTGCCCGATTGCTTTCTCGAGAACCGCTCATCCGAAACGTGTCACCCTGGATATTGCGCTTCTCCTCCTTGGTTTCTCAGCGATAAACCTGCCAAGCGTGAATTCGATCGGATGAACGGTTGCTGAGAAAATCGATTTTCATACATACATGCATGCATGCATACAGAGACTTACGATTATAATGAAATAGTTAAACATTCTCTGTCGTCATCATCATGTTGAGGGTTAGGCTAAAAATGGCGTAGGGTGCGGTCTGTAATACCGGGGCAAGAATAGAAAGGTCTCTCTCTCTTCGCCTCAACGCTCTTCACCGGTTCAGTGGTTCAGTTCAGAAGACACACAGGTCCGCCCCCCCTGCCATCACACATCACACATCACACTCCTGCGAGCGCTGTAGCATCTTCACCCAGGTGCACAACGCCCTGTTCCATCATGGGTCTGTGTGTGTGTCTTGTGTGTGAGACAAAGGTTATTCTTAGGTGAGACATTTTCCTACTTCCCCTTTATTTACAGGCGAGGCTGGTGGTTTCTCCTCCAAGAAAGACTTTTTTCAGTTTCACAACAAGATGAGGAAGTGGTAGTGGAGGTTACGACTGTTAGGGGAAACGTATAAAATCACAATTGTGAACAAATGCAGTGTGTGTGTGTGTGTGGACACACGATCAATGGTTCCTCATTCGTCAAGTGAAAATGACCCAAAAGTACAGTATCACGTAATCAAATTAATACTGAATCTTGGCTGCTTGTCAGACAACGTTGACAACATTTTATACAGAGAGGTTAAACATCTTGAATCTTGAAGGTTGTGAAGACGGTGGTTGGCCCCAGTTAGAAGTGTTCATGATGATGGTGATCGTGATGAATCGTTGACGGTGATTCTCGCTGTGATGGGACCTGCGTCCAGGTGTCTAACGGAGGACGCCGGAACAAGAAGACCCAGTCGCTGCTGTCGTGTAACCGCAAAGCCCACGGCCTGCCAGACAGCGTGCCGGCCATCCACCTGCAGTTCACCGAATACTACTTCCCTGACAACCCAGAGTTATTAGGTACGAGCCAAGCTACATTTATATATATATATATGTGTGTTTTAATAAGAGTTGTAGTGGCAGCAATTTGGTTCATTGGTTCATGTTCACACACTAGAAGATCAAAAGTGTCACTCCAGTTCCCTGCGTCCAACAATACACATCTGGTGTGGTTTCTGTGCTCTGTAATCAAGTCCTTTCCTCTTTCCTCTCTCACTCACACACTCTCTCTCTCTCTTTCTTGGTCTGTCTGTCTCTCTCTGTCTATATGTCTGTGTCTCTCTGTCTCTGCTTACTTTCTCTTGGTCTGTCTGTCTCTCCTCTGTCTATATGTCTGTGGTTCTCTTCTCTCTCCTCTCTCTTCTCTCTCTCTTGGTCTGTCTGTCTCTCTCTGTCTATATGTCTGTGTCTCTCTGTCTCTCTCTGTTTGTGTGTCCCTGTGTGTCTGTTCTGTCTGTCTCTCTGTGTCTCTCGCGCTCTCTCTCTCTCTTTGTGTGTGTGTGTGTGTGTGTGTGTGTGTCTGTTTCTGTCGGTCTGTCTCTGTCACTGTCTCTGTCGGGTTGTCACTCTCTCTCTCCCTCCCTCTCTCTCTCTCTTTGTGTGTCTGTTTATGCTGGTCTGTCTCTCTCTGTCTGTCACTGTGTCTGTCTCTGTCGGTCTCTCTCTCTGTCACTGTCTGTCGGGTTGTCAATCTCTCTCTCTCTCTCTCTCCCTCTCCCTCTCCCTCTCCCTCTCCGGCTCCCTCTCTCTCTCTCTCTCTCTCTCTCTTTGTGGGTCTGTTTATGCTGGTCTGTCTGTCTCTGTCTCTCTGTCTGTCACTGTGTCTGTCTCTGTCGGTCTGTCTCTCTCTCTCTGTCGCTCTCCATCCCCCCCCACAGTGCCCACCTCCAACCTGTACGGCCAGCTGAACAGCCTGCAGCTGTGCGTGGACCCGGCCAGCGTGCTGTGGATCAGCGTGTTCTCGCGGGGCCTCTTGCGCACGCTGGACCAGGTGAAGGCCTTCTACCACCTGCAGGACAGCAGCAAGGGGGAGGAGCACGTGGACGTCCGCGTGGACGCCACCCAGCTCAAGGTGAGACGGACGGCAGAGCGGCATTGTTGACCTTTTATCCAATTATAATAATAATTGTATTGACCAATTGCTACAGTCCACTGGGTAGGCTGGCTGGTAGGCTGGTCTATCCAGCGTACATCTGGTTGGTGGACACTCCCACTTGTGATGTCAAAAACCGGAGTAGGTAATCACGCTCACACCTGGTGGTATTTCATTATGTCTCCTTTAACAGTTCATCTCCCGTCTCCATGTGTAGGTGATCATCCCGCTGGACTCCTCCATCCTGGACCACCCCGAGCGGCCCCAGGCCCTCAGCGTCGTGGTGCCCCAGCTGGGCCTCAGCAACACGCGCCACTGCCCCCACGGCACCCGGGCCGACCTCCGCGCCACCCACCACAGCTTCTCCGCGGGGCCCTTCTTCCAGCCCGCCGCCGCCCGCGCCTTCCCCCGGCACCGCAGCGCCTTCGGCCCTCTTCCCGCCGCCTTGCGCCGCCACGCCCAGGAGGCGGAGCCGGGGGCGGCGGGGACGGGGGCGAGGCCGGGCGACCGGAAGCCCCAGCGCTCCCAGGACGTCTGGTCGCTCAGCCTGTCGCGCGTGAGCCTGGGCTTCGAGGGGGTGCGCCACTGCCCCAAGGGGCGGACGCAGCCCTTCGTGGAGCCCTTCGGCGTCTCCGTGTGGATGTGTCAGCCCGGCGGCGGCTCGTCCTCCTCCTCCCCGGCGAGTCCCAGCGGCGTGAGACTCAACGGGGAGGCGCACCCCACCTCCACCTCCACCACCACTGAGGAGGAGGAGGAGGAGCAGGAGGAGTCCCTGGCCTCGTTTCACGTCCTGGTGCAGGCCATCACGCCGGTGCGCGTGTGGCTCAACCACTACCAGTACGTGGCGCTGCTCAGGATGAAGGACTCGCTGGGCCGGCTGGGGGCGGAGCTCGGCCGGGACGCCAAGCAGCCTCGCCCCCAGCACCACCGCGACGACGGCCAGAACAGCAGCAGCAGCAGCAGCAGCCCCCCTCCTCCTCCTCCGACCGCCTGTCTGGCCCTGCTGGTGGACACCGTGGAGGTGGGGCTCCTGCTGCCCCCGGCCACCGCCACGGAGCCGGAGCAGGAGGCCCCCCACAGCCCCGAGACGGAGAGCCCCAGCATGACGGACTCGGACGCGTCCCCTGGCCACCACCGCCGCCCGGGGGGCTCAGGGGGGGAGGAGGAGGAGGACGACGCCGACAGCGGCGGCGGAGGTGGAATCGCCAACGGAGTCGCTGGCTTTGAGGCGGAGGAGCCCTACGGTCTGGTGGAGGAGGCCTGCGAGGCGGTGGAGGAGGGGGCGGGGGCGGGGGAGGAGCTAGTGTCGCTGTCCCCGCCCCCGCCTCCCGGGGGGGACGGGGGGCGGCGGCGAGCTGTCCCGCGAGCCCTCCTCCTTCAGCCTGGAGGGTGAGCTGTCGAGCGCCCTCAGCGCCACCAAGGACGTGACCAAGGACGTGCTGAGCGCCTCGCTGGATGTGACCAAGGGCGCGCTGTCCATCACCAAGGACGCCTTCAGCATGCTGAGCCGCGGCGGCGCCGGCATGAGCAAGCTGTTCTCCCCGCAGGCCAAGTGAGTAGCGCCATAGAGAGTGCCCCCCCGCTGGTCTGGCGGCGCCACAGTGCCCCCCGCTGGTCTGGTGGTGGTGGTGGTGGTGGCGGCTCCTGGGACCCATGCTGGGCACCACATGCTGAAGTGGTTTGGGGTTTTTTCTCACACACACATACACACTGTTGATTAGCGATGTGTGTGCGTGCGTGTGTGTGTGTGTTGAAACTATCACTAATTTTCTGTGTGTGTGTGTGTGTGTGTGTGTGTGTGTGTGTACTGTGTGTTTGTGTGTGTGTGTGTGTGTGTGTGTGTGTGTGTGTGTGTGTGTGTGTGTGTGTGTGTGTGTGTGTGTGTGTGTGTGTGTGTGTGTTCTGTTGTGTGTGTGTGTGTGTGTGTGTGTGTGTGTTGTGTGTGTGTGTATGTGTGTGTGTGTGGGTGTGTGTGTGTGTGTCTGCATGTGTGTGTGTGTACGTGTGTGTTCCTCTCTGGCCGGCAGCCTGCCCCTCCTCTCCATGCGGAGTTCTTCCTCCCAGCAGTCCCTGGACAGCTCCTCCCTGCTGGACGGCTCCTCCCTGGTGGACAGCGGCTTCCCCGACGAGCGCCTCTCGGTCACCAGCGACACCAGCGACAACTTTGTGGTCCTCATGGACTCTGGTGCGTTTATTACTATTTAATCATAATAAATGGTAAATAGATTACATTAATACAGCGCTTTTATCCAAAGCGCTTTACAGTATTGCCTCACATTCACCCATTCATACACCGACGGCGGTGTCAACCATGCAAGGTAACAACCAACACGTCAGGAGCAGGTAGGGTTAGGTGGTGTCTTGCTCAGGGACACCTCCACACTTAGCTAGGAGGGGGAGGAGCCCGGGGATCGAACCAGCAACCTTCCTGTTGCCGGACAACCGCTCTTAGCTCCTGAGATACTGCCGCCCCACAATACAAATATCATTAATAAATAACACTTCTTTACCATACACAGTACAGGGGTCTAAACGACCAACTGCTGCCAGAACAATGGATCAAAGATTTGACCATTTGGCAGGTAAAGGAGACACTGAAAAAGAAAAAGAAGTTGCTTCCTAGGGCTCTTCTAATATAAGGACACAGGCAGTTGATGTTGGATGTTTATGTAGAATGACTGACAGAGTAGGTGTTAGCATGCTAGCTCTCTCCCTGTGAGTGTGAGTGTGTGTGTGTGTGTGTGTGTGTGTGTGTGTGTGTTGATGGCTGGTTTAACCTGTGTGCACTGTTGAGTCAATGCACAATGTCAGGTGTGAGGACTCACCCAGTCCCAGACACGACCTGGGCCAGGTGAGGCTGCTTAAACCAGCCGCTAAACACACACACACACACACACCATCCACAGCTACATGTTAAAACAATTGTTGTGTGGCCTGTGGTTCTCTCCACTCTGGCACGACAAAAGGGTAATTGTGGCCCGTGTGTGTCCGTGTGTGTGTGTGTCCATGTCCCAGGTGAGTCTGGTCTGGAGTCCATGCGTCCCCCGGGCCCGGGGACGGGGACAGAGGGTGGGGGGGGTTCCTCGGCGGACCTCAGCAGCTCCCTGTCCCAGAGCACCGAGGACGTGAGCGAGGACCTGGTGCGGTACTCACACACACATACAGTTACACAACATCACCGCAATCCTGATCACGGTGGGGCTTTAAAACTGTATCGAGAATGTGGATGTTTTATTTATCTATTATTTCACTGCAGAGTTGTTGAATACTTGATTCTGATTGGACAACAGCGTTCCAAGGCTGTGCATTATTATTCAATAGCCTGACACTTACGCCTTTTAAGTAATAAGTCAATGCACTACAAATACAACATTAACCACAGTGGTCAAATACACATACAGTATCTAGCAGATGTTTCCTTGACAACACAAAAGTTATATGCTCAAAATGCCACGGAAGTATATTTAGATTTCTGACAATGAAGTCGAGAAAAAAACTATATTGTTATTGCTAACAACAACTGTTAATTATTGCTAATTGTTATTGATTGTCGCTTATCGATGTTGTATAAGCAGAATGAACCACTCTGGTAGGACAACCTCCAACCCCCCTCAGCCCGTTGAGGTGGTTTATTCCTCACACCGCTGTTTCTCTGTTGTTGTCTGTGTTTGCAGTCATCCGTGTTGCTGCTGGTCCTCGGGGGGCTCTCGGGGGCCCTGGAGGTGAACGGCGAGGCCCCGGTCGTGGCCCTGGAGGCCCGCAAGCTCAGCTGCGCTCAGCTGGGCAACGTCAAGGTGTCCGACCTGCTGGCCGGGCTCACGCCAGGTAAACGCAGATACCCGGTGGTCATGTGGTGGACTATCGCAGCCAAATGAACATAGACGTGTTGGCTTCATATCGTGATCATTACATCATCTTTATGTGATGACGTTGTGTCGTTACTCCTTGAGCCAGCAGTGAGCCTTTTAAATGAACGACGGTAACTCACAACCCTACAGTCGAGTTTTAATTTGCATTGTTAGAGTGGATCCACACGGTTTTCGGACCGTGCCAGCAAGTGGCGTTTTAAAAATTGGTTTAAAAGACGCAATTTTCAGCATGAGGAATTTGGCTCCTACAGGAACATTTAAGAATCAATCGTATTTCTAATACAATTCAAAAGAAATAATCAGAATACTTGTGGATTCTGATTATACTCTCCCCCTGTAGTAGTTAGTCTATCGTACTTTTTACGAGATGCAAACTCATATTTTGCGCTCTAAAGCCAAAGTTTGTGTGCTGGTTTGGATCCGCGATCTCCGGACCACGCCAGAGCCAATCAGAATGCAGCAAGTAACACAGCCGCATAATAAAGTATATTATTGACCTTAGCAACGCCCCCCCACCCCTCCCCTCCCACCCCTCCCCTCCCATCTCTGCTCTCTGTCTGCCTGCCAGCACCGAAACGCCCGCCGCGGGAGGCTCCGCCCACCAGCGGCGGCGGTGAGCGGTGCCCGGCGGTGTGCGTGCGCGCCTCCCTGGCCGAGGGCGCGGCCTTCCCGGTGGAGGTGGCCGTGAAGGACTGCCGGGTGGAGCTGCTGGCCTCCACCGTGGCCAGCCTGGGTCCCTTCCTGGAGGACGAGCTGGGCGGGGAGAGCCCCCCCGTCAGGGTGCACCTGAGCAACATCGCCGTCACGCTGAAGGTGTGTCTGTGGGGGGGGAGGCGGCCTGCAGATTTTCTGGAATCTGATTGGTTCACAGTGGCCAGTGGCCAAACAAATGACCGGGGATTCCTCTGAAATCATATCGTGTCATCTTCGAGTATTTACTCATTGTTGGTGCCGTTTGTATGTCGAATTTTTGATTGGTTTATTATGCGATACTCTTTTAAGGTTGCAGGGTGGTGTGTGGAGATGAAACTGTATTTAAAAATAAATAATCTTTATTTATAGAGCATAAGGGCAGCAAAATAGAACAGACAAGTCATAGAACGTTTTAAAAAGACAGTAGTAGTTTTTTACCGTTGATAAAGTTTTCCGCTGGTAAAACGATGCCCGGCTCGTTCCCAGGACGACGGGCCCAGGATCTACCCCACGGCCCCCCAGTCGGTCCCCGCCACCTTCATCCTGGACCAGGTGCTGGTGGAGCGCGCCGACGACGGGATACTGAGGCTTAAAGGTGACCGAGATCTCCCAGGTTATAGCGGCGCCTGGTGGTAGACACTGGTACTGCCCAGTATGACGTTGTAGCGTCTTAGAATATATTAAAAGTGCAATCACTAACATTTTGATGTTAATAATGTTAAATAATCCACAGAGCTTTTAAAGATGTGCGGAATAAGAGTAGCGCTTTTCCTAAAAATATAATTATGATTGTGAATGAATCATTTGAAAAAAAGTTGATGGGTCCAAAATGAATTTTTATTCGTCTGTAAGATGTCTGGTTTGTTTGGTTCCCGCTTCTGACGAGGCTTGAGAGCCAATAGCGTCACAACGTTGGGTGTCTCTGTGTGGTCAGCAATCAAGAGTGTTTCGTAAGTCGCCAGCTAATGTGGGGAAAAAATGGAAATATAAGTGGAGCTTGACAGAAAATCGGCCAGCTTCACTCCGGTACAAACCCCAGAAAGTGGCTCAATCAAACACATCCACCACCGCCAACACAACGAATTCATTACTCCACCGCAAATGATTCATCACTTGAAGAACGTGACTCATTCTGAAGTCTCTCTCCACTCTGCATGAAAATATGCAACCAATGAATGGACTGGAATGATGAAGGGACGATAACTGTATAGTGGCTGAGTGTTATCAATGTTACCAATGGTAATCAATCGCACCTTTAAATGAATGATAACAACAATTTGTCAAAGTATAAAATGTTAGCATTGTTCAGCATATTTAGCATTGTTTAGCAATTATGAAACTTGTTCTATTAGCCTCGCAATTATGAATGCTTGAAAACTGTTCTGTTCTTATCTTTATGTACCACAGTGATATATTGCTGTGTCTCTTTCAACAAATGTACTCTTTGTAAGTTGCTTTGGATAAAAGCCTCTGCCAAAATGCCCCTAAATGTAAATGTAAAATGTCCTAACTTTTAAGTTTCTATTCTGTGTTCAGCCGGTGAAGGAAAGTGTCCCAGAGAGAACGCAGCACGGCTCAACGCAGAACGTCTGGAGGATCACCGAACCCAGGTAGGAGGGAGGGAGGGAAGAGAGAGGAAGAGAGAGAGAGGAGGAGCCCGTGCGGACAGCCCCCATGGCATCCACACACACACACACCATTCAATTTTACATCCATTAGCACCACCCCTTCGTCACATTGTGAAGGCGTCCCTGTAAACCGAGTGACTCACCAGCGGGACAGAAAGACTGTCTGTCTTGCTGGTGATGACCGTAATGGGAGAGAATCCTGTCATCCACCACATATGGAGCGGAATTTGATGCATCGAAGGGGCGGCAAAATTAACTAAAACAGCTTTGAGATTAATCACAGCCTCGGTTTCTGCTGCCGTATTGATACGGGATAGTTCGATTGGCTTTGTGAGCGTCTGTTGAGATGGTTCCGGGTCGGGCTGTGAATGATATGGTAAAAATAAAATGATATCGCAATTTTTTTGGACCGATTGCGATATGATTCCCTATTCGTGGGAATGATCAATCTTGCATTTTCACTGGAAAAACTATTATGATGTGACGTTTGTTGGGTGTCCGTACCAAATAATAAATGTTTTCTTACATCTGGAGAATAAAAATGTATGTGTAAGGCCAGAGCATCTCTACAGCACATGAGTACCTCATTTATAATGGTGTTAAACATTTACATTTACGGCTCCTGTGTTTTGGATGTGGCGCTCGATGTATTCTCTCAGCGCGAGGCGTCTCTGAATAAACGTCCTCCAATCACATTTGAGTTGAAGCACAATTGCTCCTGAGTCGCAGCTCGATTCACTTTGTTTTGTTGGTTGTTTGCCGTGTCAGCTGAGACACTAACAAACTAACAAATTAACAAACTGCAGACTGGCCTCACAGCCACAGCGGTTCTTTAAAGTGAATTGGATCAGACCGGGTCCCAGTAGGCCAGCCTCCCCATCGCTTCCCTGCTCCCCAGACACCCATCTCAACTTGCTTGTGGGTTCCGAGAGCTAACCCGGGGGGTGTGTGTCTGTCTGCGTTTTGCAGGGTCCCGAGTCCCTGGAAGCCCAGCTGTCCGACGCCCAGGCCGCCCTGACCCGAGCCCTCGGAGACCGGGACCTGCTCCTCCTGGAAGTCCGGAAGCACGACCCCACCTTTAGCCTCTGAGCTCTGAGCTCTCGCCTCGCCGCTCCACGGGGTCAGACCTCAGACCTCGTCGCCGCTGCCCCCCCCCCCCCCCCCGCCCCCCCCCACCGGGGCCGAGCGGTGGTGCTGAAGGTACAGAGACAACAACATGACACAAAGCCCTTTAGTTGTGGAGATGGAAGCATTGTGGGACAACGTGAATCCTACTTGTTTTGAGAGGACTGGGGGGGCTCCAGGGTAATCAGAAGACGCTAACTCGACGGTACACGACCGGAACCGGTCCAACCTCTCCGTGGACTATGTCGGTGTGCGCAGTATAACGTTGTACGTGTGGATTCAGTGGTGATTAATGGAGCATGCAAGGGTGGCGTTTTCAACTTCAAATGTAGTTCTTCAAGTGTAGAGTAGTTTAGACTCGTTGAGTTTTAGTTTAGTGACGCGGACACATGCCAAAACTCGTGACATGCACTAAGACTCAGCGCAGTCCGTCTTCTCCTAGTTTGTCTCGTCGCCGCCGTCGTTGTCCACGACTCGCGGCCGTGCTACGTGCTTTGTGACGGGTCCTCCTCCTCATGCATCATTCATCCGCCCGTTTACCAAGAAGCTCTCGGTACAAAGAGCCCGGTTGCCACCGCCACCGCTGCCACCGCCCAAGGCTCCTGTTCAACGGCCATCGCTGCACAATGGTCTCTCTCCTGCTCACGTGCGTGCCCAGTGTGTTGTGTTTTCCCAAATGTGGCACAGCGAGGTATGCAACGACGAGAGAGAGAAAGGGAGAGAGAGAGAGAGAGGGAGAGAAAGAGAAAGGGAGGGAGAGAGAGAGAGAGATGTACAGGGCCTTCTTTACAGCAGAATCTCCCCATAAAGTCCCTTAATGAGGACGCATTAGCAGAAGGTGAAGCCTGCCGGTGGCTTGTGTTGTGTTGTGTTGTGTTGTGTTGTGTTGCAGTGCAGGGATTCTGAATGCAGACGAAAGCGAGGGGACTCTGTGTGACCCGTTTTAATGTTTGATGCTAATGGACGTCTCGCACTAAAATAGCTCAGCGGAATATATTGTGAGTAGGAGACAGACGTTGTACGTCATGGTTGTTGTTCTTGGCGGGGGGGGGATGTTGGCAATATCAATAACAACCTTTTTTTTGGGGGATGGATTAACAGTAATTACTAAGTTAGAGTAGATCGGTACGTGTAACAAAGTTTAAAGTACCAATTTTGTATTCAAGGTACTCAAACAAACATTCATATTTTAATAATAATCAGAATTATAACCAGAGGCGCAGAAGACACCGCTCCTGAAGTTAATGTCATCGATTAATGGTAAAAAAAGAAAAGAAAAAGCAATGCACTTTGATTTAAAAAAAAAAAGAAAAAAGAAAGAAAGAAAGAAAGTTAACACGCTTTATATGGGAGAGAAAGGTCGTTGTTTCACCACCATGCGTGTTGTTGTTGTTCTTGTTGTTGTTGTGCTCAGTATCGAAGCATCACCATAAAACCATAAAACACACAAACCGTTGGTCACCTCAAGCGGAACCGGAAGGAATCCACTCGGCAGTTTCCACTCGGGGGGGGGGCGGCGGGGGGGGCTCTCAAAGCCAAGCCTCTCTCTGTAGCACACGGGAGAACAAACTCCTCAGATTACCGCCTTCCATTGTGTGGCCCGTTTGTGTACAGATCACAATGAACCGGGAGGCGCGTTGGTTTTGTGACGGCGTGTTTGTTTAAATGTTTCCACAGGCGCCGGCCTTCTGTCGCCGATCTCACGACACCGCAGTGTGTGTGTGTGGAGGCCATATTGTCATCGATCGATCGATCAATCAATCAATCAAAAGATGAACACTTTGAGATCAACAACAGTTGTCAATATGTCACTGCCTACATTGTGTGTTTGATCAAATTGTGCCAGTTCATTCAGTAACTTCAGTAACCTCAGTACTGGTTTGGTTGTTTTTTTTTGTGTACGTTTTTTGTGACTGTAGTTCAACCTTTATTATTAAGTTAGTATTATTATACAAAAAGGACATTTATTTATTTTTACTTTCAGTGTTCAGCTGTCAAAGCTGTGGTGCAGTATTCTTCACTGGGCCTTTGAAAAAAACAAACCAACAACATTATTTTCTATAGTTTTGTGGATGGGAACACTTGAACACTGAAAGCGAAGCCATTATTTTTCACTATTTGTGTATCACCTACTTGGTACTTGGGAGACCCCTGGTGGTCGGGATGTGACACAGCATCCGCACCACAAGGTACACACAAGGTACACAAGGTACACAAGGTGATGAAGTGTGTAATTTAAAGAATGTAAAATACTTGAGCAATAGAGTTGGTTTAACCCCAAAGCCTGAGAAGGAACAGCACCTCTGATGCTGAACGCCAGAGGAGAAACTAAATGAAGACGTCAGACTATAAATGCAGACTCTTTTCTTTTTGATGTTTACATTTTGCATGGCCTCGGTAGACGAGGTTACAGTGGTGACCATTACATGTGATGGAAGGTCTCATCTGGAAGGATTCTCCCTCCTCAAGCGTTAAGTGGCCATCAAGCCTCAGAGCTGGTGGGCAAGCCCCCTGGCTGAGACCCTGGAAGAGAACAACACTGAGAACAACAGACTTCACATGTGGTGCCTTGTTCTCTCCCTGCGGTTTGATTTGCAGACGTTTCTGAGTGGTGGTGTTGGTGACGACGACGCATGTGTGTGAGAAGATTGTTTTGTGCTTCATGCCTTGTGGATTATTTGCACTTGTGTGTGTGTGTGGCACATTCACTGGAATTCCTGCACTTATTTTAATGTGAATCACCTTTAAAAACAAAACAAAAAAAAGCTCCTGTGATAACCACCTACAGTCAACTGTATAATACCTGATGTATTTTGTTATTTGTTCAGAAATATTTACATTGGATTTTGTATAATCGCCTAATTCAACATAAAACATTGGTTCTGTGAACCAAAGCAGTGTGAAAATATTTGAAAACAGTGAAAATAATAAATGATTGGTTACTGTATTTGTAATGTGGGCAATTTTTTGGAAAATGTACTTTAAGGTGTATTCATACATTTCATATACAGCTTTCTTTAAAATATTTAGATGTATTTTATATATTTCCAGATAATTGGGTCACGATCAATCCAGTTCAATGTTAATTGATTGATTCTGGTTTCAACTGTTTGGAAATATGGTTTGCTGCTCATGTTCTGTTATAGTGCTCGACAACACATGAAGGTGAATATTTCCATTTTATGGGAACGGCTTTGTGTGAACATAAAAGGTACCAAGTCTTAACACTGATTTAATTAAAATGCTTTTTTATGTGTCAAACCATCTGCAACAACGTTAAAACACGGAACTATATTTACAACCAACACAACACACCACATCCGTCTCTGACTGAAACAAACTCATCGGTATGCAACACAAAATGGAACAGAAAAACAGGTATTGTGAATTAAAAAAAAAAAACATTTTAACCATTTTAACAGCACTTTTACATTTCCAAACGTCCTCTGTGGTCAGTTGTCAGTTTTGCCGTTTAAAAGTCTTTGCCGCGATACAGAAGTCGGTAACCATGGCTTCCTGCTGGGGGCTTGGCCACGCCTCTTCTTGAGTCGACCCGTGGCTCAGTGGAAGAGGATGTTCTTGTGCTTGGTGTTGGGGATCGGCTCGCGGGTCTTCAGCCGCCGCACCGCCTCCCGCATGTGCTTGGGCTGCAGAGGGGGCGTGTCTCCCCACTTCTCACACACGTCCAGGGCTGGGGGGGGGAGTCACATTACATTAGGGCTTGGACATCACAGTGCATCATGGGTTGTTTTTTCCATATTGAGAGGACTCAAGAGAGTTGTACTACTGTCAAATCCTAAATCAACGGAAATATACTGTAACCTAGGCTTTGCTTTGGCAAAATGCTGTGGCAGGGTTTCAAACACAACAATGTCCCACTGTAATGACAAATCATGTCATGGTTAATGACTAAACAATGACCATCAAACAATTACAACCAACATTATATACTTCTTTGCTCCCAAAATGGAGGCGGTCATTGCAAGGAGACGTTGTGATGTACAAGTCCTGTTTGAGCATCGACTCATCTTCAAGCATTAACAATCTCGTGTTCATAATGAAGAATCTGCCACTCACCTTCCTCCACTATCTCTCCCGCGAAGACCTTGGATATTCCCGACATGGCGATCACCACGTTCTGGGACACGGAGGATCCCGTTATGGACTGGATGAGCTAACAAGATAGAAAAGAACAGGACAAAATGTGACGACATCCAAACAACAAACATGTGTCACATATATCCGAGAAATTAATGAGTGGTGGTACTATTCTTCTTTTGTCTTTGTGTGTTTATATTATTCCTCAGTTGATATACGTTTTTGAAATCTAATCTAAAAACAACATCTTATATACACTTTTCTCTGCTTTCACGCTATAGTTTGCCAAACCACTTTTCTTAGCTGCGGACTGGAGTAGCTCATGAAATTAGTAGTGCCCCCCCCCCTCCCTTATATACTGCATTGCCAATCGAATTTGAAGAGAAGAGAAGAGGGAGATAGATGCCGGATGATGATGATGATGATGACGACAAAGCCTCACCCTCTTGATGGCGGCCTTGGGGAAGGCGGAGCGCCGGTACATCTCGTAGCGGTTCAGCTGCTCCTCAGAGAACGACGACACCAGAACCCTGTGAAGAAGAGCAGCAGCAGCAGAGCTCAGCCGGGCAGCATGCTGCTGTTGTCTGGACTCGGGAGGCCGTGGTTACGGTAGCCAAACTTTTTTGGCCCAGTGACCCCATCATTTCTAGCTCTGAAAATGTTTGCGACCACTTAACTTTTGTTTGCAAGCAAATGGATTTTACCCAATCAACATCTGCCTGCCGGTTAATATCAATCAATCAATCAATGTCCTGGTGAATGTAATCACGTCACTCTACGACACACTAAGTGATTAGTAGTCGCTGGCTCGTGGCGATCAATCATTAGGCAGTCAGTTTGTATATACGATGGTTCACGAAAACCCATTGCACTCCGAACTGTCCCTGGAAGGAGGGATCCCCCACTCGGAGTTCCTTCTCCAGATTTCTTCCTTGTTAATTAAAGGAGTCGTTTTCTTGCCCTTATGGGGGCTATAGGGCTAGGGGGGGTGTCATAATCACATGGCCCATAATCATATGGCCTGTAAAGCCGTTTGAGACTAGCTCTGATTAAGGGCTATACAATCTCCTGCGACCCCATATGCATGTGGTGGGGTCCCGACCCCGAGGTTGGGGTCAGCAGGTCATTTCATGTGTGTATGTGTGTGTGCACGTTGTGGGGACTCTTGACTCGCTTACTGCATCTTCTGAATTTCATCCTCGTCCACTTTCTGTCGCTTCTCCTTCTTCTTCTCTGGTTCTACTTTGAGTCTCTTGGCGGCCGCGTCGCCCGATGTCCCATCGTCTTCGTCATCGCCCCCTGCTGACTCCTGTTTGGAAATGTTAGGAGGAGACACACGTTACAGATACAGCACAACACACGAGAGGTGGAACATGAGACACAGCAGACATTAGCTACTGTAAACCTAATGTCTAAAAGGGACCACAGGAACATAATCTGCTGTATCAAGACCTTCAAAACTATCTTGCCGTTTACCAGCAAGGGGTCAACCTAGCAACTATGGCCGCTTGAAACTTGTTTTTATTAAATTAGCAAATGTACTTATTGTAAGTCGTGTATTACAGAGGCATATTTCCTGTCTGAGATTAATGAAGTGCACCTTATTACAAGCTCTGCTTCCAACGTGAACCATAATACTCTGCCAGCGACTGATTAGAGTCTAGCCCCGGTGCCTTTCATTTCATTAGGAGCCTCACGTGTTTAGGCTCCTCCTTTGGGTGTAATTGCCCGGTGGCGCCAGCGTCCTTGGTCTCGCCGCTGGCCGCGCCCGACGTGGAGGCTTCGCCCTCCGCATCGTCTGGCTCCTCGTCAGCCGAAGACGCCTCCCCCTTCGGCAGCTCCGGTTTGATCCTGGCAGGGTCGGCCATTCTCCGCACGGTTCTTGGGGATAATGAACATAAAATAAATCTGATGGTTCTAACAACGCTAAAATGTTCCTGCTCCAAGGATCTGGTCTCCATCCAGAGCGAGTACTGCTGCATCTTCCCCTTTACCTGATCTAATAGTGTGCTCTCATCTGAGGCAGTTTAGATCCATGCAATGTTGCTTTTTAGCCACTATATCTATGATCTAATTGTAACAACAACAGTGTAAAACCCTCAGCAATGCTACCCATGCATGGACACATGCAGGCATTGCAATGCCACTACAGTTGACTGAAGTCAGAACACAACCCTTGTGGTCATTAAGTACTTTCCTCAGCTAAGAAATATCAACCAAAACCCTACAGTAGCAGTAATAAATCAATATCATCCTTTCCTTCTGCATTTTGCTTTACTATGATGACACACACACACACACACACAGGCCACGTTCTCATCCATCTGGGATGAGTGCAAAATCCTGCAGCAAGACTTCTGGACGATTTCCAGCGACCAAAACAGAATCCAGGGCACAGAATGAGCACCCATGCGGCCACCCGCCAAAGATTTGCTCCACTCACCTCACCACCAGTCAAAAAAACCAACAATAATATCTAGTGAGTGGCTGTTATGAACGTTCTCTAGCCATTTGGCCAGTGGACAAAACAAGCGAGACAGAATCACTCCCCATTAAAAGTTAAAACTTCTGCACACACACACACTTGTGAAGTCCCCAGAGGGCATTAATTAACTGATACTAATCTCTTATCGCCTTTACATTATAAATTAGCCGACACTGCCAGTTTGCAGACAGGAGAGATATGCTGCCACAGTGTGATGACATGTCTGGCCCCTGGATGGGGTGTGTGTGTGTCCATGTGTGTGTTCCATGTGTGTGTGTGTGTGTGTGGTGTGTGTGCGTGCATGCATGCATTTGTGTATGTATGTGTGTGTGTGTGTGTATGTGTGTGTGTATGTATGTATGTATGTATGTATGTATGTATGTATGTATGTATGTATGTGCATGCATTTGTGTATGTATGTGTGTCTATCTCTGTGTGTGTGTGCATGCATGTATGTATGTGTATGGTGTGTGTGTGTACTGTGTGTGTGTGTGTGTACTGTATGTGCATGCGTGTGGTGTGTGTGTGTGTGTGTGTCAGCTCTTTTAAATCTCGTTTACCCTGAAATACACTTTTTACACTCTATAAGTTAGATTCAAACTTCTTGCTTGCAACTCACTAGCAAACAACAAATAAAAAAACAGCAGCTCTTGTGAAGCTAACAGCTAACCATAACACACATCATACACATAATAACAACTTAGATTTCCTCCTGACGCCCACACGACCACTGAATATAGAAGCGATACAACGTGTCATAGCCACACGCGGCTGTAAATGCGTCTCGTTGAGGATATTATGAGATGAAATGAGAGCTCTCCGGCTAGGCTAGGCTAGGCCTAAGCTAGCTTGAGCGCGCATAATTCCGTTTTCCGGTTTGAATGAACTTTATTGTCCATATAAGTGAGTGACAATTATAACAATCCACAACCCGTGTGTGTGTGTGTGTGATGTTTATTTGTATTAAAAATATAATAACCGTACGTATACAATCCAATGGCGTCTACTCTATCTATAATGATGTGTCGATATAATAACGGAATTATAATTTATTTGTCGTTATTTTCATGGGATTTGTGTGTGGTGGTGTGACGTGACACGTGACACGTTTATTTTATTTTACCAGCGCAGTGTGTTCAATTAATACGGCCATATTAATTGAGTTGGGAAAAAATATACAATATTACAAAAATATCTCAATAAAATATACAAAATAATTCCACACGTGTTTTTACAACAATAAACAATAAAAAAATATGTAAAAAAACAAAATCTAAATGAAAAAAAATACATAAAAAGAAGATGATGTGTCGCCACCATTTTGCTTTGGATTTTTGTTCGACGGTTGGAGGTGTGAGGAGGAGGAGGAGGAGGAGGAGGAGGTGGAGGTGGAGGTGGAGGTGGTGAAGGAGGTGGTGCTAGGAGGAGGTGGAGGTGTGAGGGAGGTGGTGCTAGGAGGCGCTAGGAGGAGGAGGAGGAGGAGGAGTGACTCAAGGAAGTGACGGACTACTGCACCCAGTCAGGGGGAGGAGGTGGGAGGAGGGAGGAAGGAGAAGGAAGGAGGTGGGAGGAGAAGGAGGACTGACTGACTGACTGACTGGTCAAAGGAAGTTGCTGAAGCAAACTTTCCCGCTGCGCGCCAACGGCAGCAGCAACGACGACGACGAGCGGCGGCGGACACTCGGACTCTTCCCCCCCCGCGGGAGACACGACCTCAAGCACCGGGAGAGAGGAAGAGGAGGGACGCTGGGACTCCCGGGTCTTTTTTATTTGTATTTAATTTTTTTTACTGGAAGTACGGATCGATTCCCCCTCTCCTCCTTCCTCCTTTCCCGCCGATCCTCCTTCCCGCCGCCGCGATGGGGAAGGAGCAGGAGCTGCTGGAGGCGGCGCGCACCGGCAACCTGGCCGCCGTGGACAAGCTCCTGTCCGGGAAGCGGCAGTCCGGCGGCGGCGGCGGGGGAAGCGGCGGCGGCACCGGCGGGAGCGGGACGAGCTTCTCCGGGAGCACCGGCAGCGGTGGGAACAGCGGCTCCTCCTCGTCCTCCTCTTCCTCCTCCCACCACCCACTGTCCAGTCTACTCAGGTAAGAGGAGAACCAGGCGAGAGAACCAGGAGTAAGGCGATCACCAGGGCCAGCCCAGACCATGAATGAGATCCTGAGCCAGGAGTAGCCAGTCCTGCTCCCCACCCCTCCACCCCCTTTAACCTGATCTAATAATGTGATTATTTTTTTTAGCCACTAAATCTATAAATCTATCATTTAATTGTAACTCCAACAGTATAAAGCCCTGAGCAGTGCTGCCATGCAGGCATTGGAAAGCTTCTTTGTTAGCCTCCATCTCCCCCCCCCCCCAGCCAGCCAGCCAGCCAGCCAGCAGCCCTTTGCTTACTGGATTTATATTTATATTTATATTTAAAATGCCCACATGCCTCACACACTGGCCACCCATTCAAACCCCAGAGTTAACATTTGCATGAAACATTTGTATTTTAAACATTTGTTTCACATTTTGCCCCACAGATGCGTTGCTTCTTGTTCTTGTGGGATTAAAACAAACCTAATCTTAAGACCCATTGACCCATTGACCCATCCATCCGTCCATTCATCCATCCATCCATCCATCCAAAAGGGCCAACTTGAGCAGTGACACATGACACAGTATTGTTGTGCCCCCATCATCACCAATGGCCAGCACATGAGACGTCATAAACATTTTGAGGATGTGTGTTTTTAAATGTATATTTTCTCCTCCTCTCTCAAAGTTTGTAGGCTATGTGGTCAGTCCAGGAGGCTATATGGTGATGCTCTGTCATCCCTGTTACCCAGACGTCCATTCTCCAAGCTCTCTCTCTTTCTGTGTGTGTGTGTGTGTGTCTGAATGAATACTCTTGAGCTTGCACTGGCCTTCCTGGATCAATATTTCAGGCATATGCAATGCTTGGTGTATAACTGTATCCCCGCCGTCTCTGTGTGTGACTTTGGTTACAAGGCGTCTTGCTATACTTCTCAGTATTATAGTATTTTCTTCCCCCCCCCCCTGTATTTCATGGAGGGGAGAAGAGTTACAGGGATTGATCGGAACACATCTTAACTTTAAGTCTAAGTCGGTGATTGCTTGGTGTTTGTTTGGTCTATCAATGCTGCTTATGTATGCATCATGTATATGTATTCATTAGCATAGACTTAATAATATGGAGATGATGATGATGATGCTTTTAGTCTCTCTACTTTATCTTTGGCGCTGCAGTGCAAACCCTTTTGTGCCAAAAAAGGAGTTTCCTTTCCATCCTAATTGTAATGCCATGCCCTGCCCTGCCCTGTCATATGCAGTTACAATGGCTGTACATCACAACACACCAGCACCCCCCACTGCTTTCATCCTTGACGTGGAAGTGCTCCTCTGGTGTTCTAGGTGATGTGTCTTATTGCTTTACTCATAGCGGACAGTACGATGTTCTTAAGATAATTACATCAAACCCACATAATAATCGGAAATCCAATTCCGCGGGGAGTCGATGGCATGCAGTCAAGTCCACCGTCTGGTAGATGTGTGGCGGGCTCACCCAGAGGTCTGTCTGCCTGTCTGTTGACTTGGCAGCTGATGTCTGACAGCCCTGGTCTTGGAGCGTAATTAGGGATGGGGGGTTCTTAAATAAATAAGCTGTTAATTGGACCGCTTTGTCTACTTTATACATTTAAGGAGGTCTATAGACCAGGAGCTCTAGGAGCTGTCAGGTCCGGTTGAGACGATGCATGTCGTTATTGACCACAGAATGGCCCGAGGAGGGTATAGTATAATAGACATTGCGCTTGACCATTTGATTTACCGTGTTCAATCGAAATGCCACTTCACTTATTGACCTGTCTTGACTACTTACTACAGGCGTGTATTGTACTGTAGTCGACGCTTCAAACGTTGCTGTTGTCGGGTGACTTTTTGTTTCGTTCTTTCTCCTTCCTTCCTTCCTTCCTTCCTTCGAGTCCACGCTGGTCTGAGACCGGTTGGGTGACCGCTGTTGAGGAGACGGTCTTTAATCCTCTTACAGAAGATTGGGTCAGACGGTTTCCACGAACCCATTTGACTTCCTCCTGGTTGGTGACTGGGAGCATAAGTAATAATGTGCACGTGATCACCGAATGGCGAATCTTGTGGCTTTCTTTATCACCTTATCAGCAAAGATTGAACTCCCAAGCTAAAATGCGACATTGCTTTTACATGTAAACGTGTGTGTTTACGTTGTGGGTCCCCAATGGCTGGCAGCAGGACGTGACTCTCTTTCGAAACATCATGAGGCCGCTTCTGTACAGCATACAATCAGAGCCCTTTGCAAGATACTAGCCCTTCGTGTTTTGGCGTAAACACACCGCCACCTTTATGTTGAACAGCGGTGCCATGTGAGATTGTGCTGGATTGTTGGCGTTCCTTGTGTGGAATGGTGTGCATGTCAAGACCTGCGGTGTCTTTTTGGAACAACAGCTCTGCTCCACAGAATGCCTCGCTTCCCAGGAGGAGCCTGCGTCACGGACACACCATAACCTCCAGCATATTTACTACCGGGACCCTAAACATTTGTTCCCCGGTGTTCCATCAACAGATAGCAGGCTGGGCAGGGCAGGGCAGGGCAAGTGACGCAGTCGTCTTGACTTCGAAATCGATCAGTGCGGTAAATGGCTCATTGGTGCAGTAATTTACTTTGGTAGTACGTCAGTAACTAACGGCGTAATGGATCGCTCTTAATTCTCACTCCCGCCAAGGTAGTTGAAAAGGTCGGCAATGAAACAGCAGCGCAGTTAATGGACTTAAAAGCGCAGCGTTCAAACAAAAGAAATAACTTGTCTTCAAGCTTGCAATACAAGTCCCATCGGTGAAACATAACATACAAGTGCTCCCAAAACTGTTGTTTTGGTGGACATACAACACAGCGGCAGTAGCTCAGGATGTAAGAGTGGTTGTCTGGCAACAGGAAGGTTGCTGGTTCGATCCCCGGGCTCCGCCTAACTAAGTGTCGAGGTGTCCCTGAGCAAGACACCACCTAACCCTAACTGCTCCTGACGTGTTGGTTGTTACCTTGCATGGTTGGCACCGCCGTCGGTGTATGAATGGGTGAATGTGAGGCAATACTGTAAAGCACTTTGGATAAAAGTGCAATATAAATGCAATCCATTTACCATTTCCCATTTATACAAGACATTTGGTGTCCAGTGTGACCAATGGATGCAATGTCCCCCCCCACCCTAAAAAACATCTTCCAAACTGTATGTTTGCACTTTGGCCCTCTTCCAAAGCTGAGGGAGCGAGCCCAGAGGGAAGGCCCCATCGGAAGGGCCGACAGGAAGGACCTCCTCTCTGGCTCTCTCCAAACGCCAGCACCACCAGCTGCTGCTGAGGCTAGAGGTTCGACCGGTCCAGCCGGTCCAGAAACTCGAGGGGAAAGCACCGTCCTGCCCACTGAGGGGGGAAATTAACAGAGGAATGCATAGAGTTCTGGACAAACACACGTAGGGCTTATCCACATGAAGAGTTGTACCCCCACCGGATCCCCTGGATCCACAACCCCTGGCTTTTGTCCCGGTGAGAAAGCGTATAATGAGTGGCTTTTCGTATTCCTCCTGGAGCCTTCCAGCACCCCTGCAGGGCTGTACCACCACCACCACGGGTCTTTGGTGTTCCTGGTTTGACAACAAAATGTTGCTGTTATGACAGTGTTATAGTAGGATCACCTATTCTGAAGAACAGACATGGAAGGGAGGGGAGGTTGGCCAGAATCCTCTATCCCCATATAGGTCAGCTAATATCTCAATAATGATATACGGTAAATGGTGGTCATACATTTTTGATAAATATTAATCAGTATAGCCAGTCTGGTGTCTGGTGTTCCCAAAATGACATCACTTTACTGTAATGCAGCCTTTAAAACCACAAAAAGACAACGCTTGATGACTTATGACGATATCCAAAATCTAAGTCGATATCTCCTCATAGATATAATAGATATAATATCGACATATTGCCCAACTTCAGTTTTTAGAAAACATTGCCAGAATTTCAATTCAAATTTAATTCAGTGTTCAGTGCTCTGTTGTGTATCGTTTGTAAGCAGAATGACATTTTTATTATTCTAAATAAACCAACGAGCTGATTGACTTATAATATCACGTCGGCATTATCTGCCAATTTTCAGAGTTGTTGCTGTTTTGCGGTGACCATCTGCAAGTTAGAAAGAACATCCTCTCCCTCCATGTTTATAGGCCATTTAAAACTATTCTGCCCTTCATTAGTGCTTGACTGGCGCTCTGGTGCTCGCCGTCTGGTGTTCAGTACATGTGTTCCGGGCTGTGTGTGTTACCAACGGTGGTGGAGCCACACTGTTGACCGGGCTTTTAACAGCAATCTGTCAGCCTGCCCGTGTCTCTGTGTGTATTCTTAACACCGCCATCTTAACTGTTCCCAAACGGTGTGAGTGTATGAACTTTGCGAACAAGTTTGTGATCAAGAGATACTGAGAGATGAGATGAGATGACGTCGATCCACCTTTAGTACAGTAATACAAGTTGCTTTCCCGACAACACCCGACGCGAACACGCAGAGCCCGTGTGTACTAACACATTCAACAGTGGTTGACCTTTGACCCCGAGGTCGAAAGGGAGGGGGAGAGAAGGGGGCTGCTTTACCCAGGAGGGGGCGAGCAATGGGTGGTAGCCGGGCAATCTAACACCTCCGTGTTAGCATTCCACGAGCATCTGAGTTTGGGATGCTCCGGCGTTATGCCTCGTGTGTTGTGTTTTACGACCCCCACATTTGTGTAGCTTGTGAGCAAAGCAAACGGTGTGTGTGAGGGGGCGGCACTAGGACCCAGGAGTCAGGAGGACTTGAAGTGTCTTTCTACATGGAAGGGCAAGAGGAATTCCGCACATGTGAGACTGAGAGCGGGAGAGAGAGAATCTCTGACACAATCACAGTGTCAACAACCTCCACTATAATGTCCTAATCTCCGCAGCGGCAGCAGCAGCAGTAGCAGTAGCTAGCTTCCCATGTTTACTTCAGAGTTCAGCGAAAGTGTTTGGCCAAGAGGAGATTGAATCCAAGTGGACTTCCTGTCCAAGAAAAGCTACCCTCTCCGTTAAAACGAACCTATGCATTTTGTTGTGCTGCGATTGTGTGTTTCTTTCAACTCTACTGCATACAACACACATGCTAGCTGCCACTCCCCCCCGAAGTTACTGCTGTGGGTAAAACAAACAAAATGGTGTCTTCCAGTAAACAACAACAATAACAACAACAACATATACCTCCCCCCCCCCTCACCCTCCCCAGCCACCCCCAATAACCAACAACTTAGCAGTGTTTATATAACCTTGGTTTCACCCGAGCCGACAGAAAGCTTTTAATAACGCAAAGACAAATGGGAGAGATAATCGTCGTCATGGCTAATGGCGTCTCTCTCTCTCTCTCCTCTCTCCTCTCTCCTCTCTCTCTCTCTCTTCCCTCCCCCTGTCGCCAGGTTCTTCCCCCAGACGACCCCTGTGTGTCTGTGTGTGTGTGTGTGTCTGTGTGTGTGTAGCCGTGGTGGTTGTGTCCGAGACTGAGGAGTCTGATGGCTGGCGTCCTGACTCCCGCTACGACGCTGCCCTCAGCAGTCTATTAGCCCACCTGCTGGGCCAGAGCCAGCCCCCACTAAGACCAGAGACATCAAACATGCTCTGTTGGGGCGGGGGGTTAAGGAAATACCTTTAAGTTAGCATGCACAACATAGAGCAAACCATTAGCCTAGCACGCAGCGGCTGGCTCTTAGTTTTAGTGTGAAGTGTGAAGCCGCTATTAGCTGAACCGACGCGTTTAGTTTAGTGTGTCTGTGTCTCTGTCTCTGTCTCTCTGTGTGTCTCTGTGTGTGATATATGTCTGATAAGAAGACTGATAGTTTTGGGTTATGGACAAAGAAGAAGAAACGGGCAGCACGAATAAAAATGGATTTCAACAAGACCGAGAAATAGTAATAATTATTTCAAGTAGCGGCCATCAGCCCGGCAGTCGGTACCGTCGTATTTTGGGGACTTCCAAGAAAACTAGTAGCCGTCATAATGTGACATGAAGTGAAATCCAAAGT
>PIJE02000778.1:113983-128983 GCA_002895965.2 Coryphaenoides rupestris | reverse complement strand
GGCTGGTGGCTGGGCAGCAGGTGTTCTTTCAGATGAACAGAAGGAGAAGAAGGAGACTTTCAGAAATAAAGGAAGGAAACCGGCCGACACTGTGATGATGACGAGTGTGTCGGTGGTGGTGGTGGTACCACCATCGCTGTGTGGGTGTCTCTGTGCTCTGGCAGGCCCCATTGTTCTGGCGGCCGGAGTGTTCGGGAGATGCTCTGGTTTCATGCGACGGCGCTGACTGTACAGTAGTAATTGCAGGCTGTAGTGTTCCCTGCGAGAGGGGAAACCGTTGTAGGCGGACACAAGAAAGGAAGGGAAAAGCGCGGGGCCGGGCCGGGCATACAGGAACAAAACAAATGAATGGATATGCTTATGAGGGGGGAGTCGGAGGGGAGGGGGGGCAGGGAAGCTTGGGGGGTGTGGGGGAGGGGGGAGGGGGCTCGTTGTCCCCGTGGGATTGATTCATAATGTGTCCGTGCTACGTGCTATGCAGTGTGTGATGTGCAGTGTGTGCTGTGCAGTGTGTGTGGTGCAGTGTGTGATGTGCACTATGCAGTGTGTGTGTGGCACTTCATTACGCTCGATGCAGTGTGTGCTATGTGCTATGCAGTGTGTGCTATGCGCTATGCAGTGTGTGCTATGCAGTGTGTGCTTAATGCAGTGTGTGCTATGCAGTGTGTGCTATGCAGTGTGTGCTATGCAGTGTGTGCTATGCAGTGTGTGCTACGCGCTATGCAGTGTGTGCTACGCGCTTTGCAGTGTGTGTGCTACACAATGTGCAGACGGCCTTCTTCTGTGTGAATTGTGAAACAGCCCATGGAGATCCTTATGGCTTACGGCCATAAGATGTAACTGACACCTTATGGCTTACTGAGAATTTTTACAAGGTCTTTTTTATTTCAAATTGTCAAGTAGTAGTTCTAGTTCTAGTTTTCTTCAGGCTGTATTTCAGTTCAATAATAACTTTATATCGTACCTTTTTCAAGGGAACCTTGACAATAAAAACAACAACAACACGGGAACAGAAAATAGGGATAGCAAAGATTGACAGAATGAACGAGGGGCCACTTTGTGAACTGGTAGGTCTCTGGGATTCGGGATAAAATCAAAAATCACTCGTGGAAAACGAACCTCAGATTCAGCATCCGCAGCTGCTCAGAGGCCAAGGCCCGTTCGTATGGAGGAAAGACGCTGCTGTTGAACGCACCACCGCCGCCTCAGATCCCACTCGCGGTCACGTATTCAGGATGCGTGCCGATAACTCAAGTCTTGTTCTTGTCACTTGTGTTTTCCTGCTGCTGCTGCTGCTGCTGCTGCTGCCGCTGGGTCCCTAAGCTAGGGCAGCCCCTTTTTAATTACTCTCTCTAGCCCTCCGTCCCTCAACTTGGTTTTTTTCCCCCTCCCTTGACGTTTGCTAGCATCACCCATCCCTGTCTCCCCCCCGCCTCCCTCCCTCCCTCCCTCCCCCAGTCATCCTATTGCTCTTTGCAAATTAAAAAAAAAACCTCAACTGACAGCCTCGTTCGATGCCAGGACCGACTTGGCTAACGCTAGCAGCTAGCTCCTCCCATCTGAGACTGTGTGGTGTATATTGTACGGTATAATATGAATTAAAAATACGACATGGATGGTTATATACATACAGTAGGCTTCGTGGTGATTCAGCATTATGCAGGGAAGTCGTTTACATTTACATTTAGGGCATTTGGCAGACGTGTTTATCCAAAGCGACTTCCAAAGAGTCCATTTGTTGACGGAGACAGCAATATATCACTGTGGTACATAAAGATAAGAACAGAGCAGGTTTCAAGCATTCATAGTTGAGATAAGAGCAGACGTGCCATTCTGAGTGCATTACCAACATCTAAGAACATACAATATGCTAAACAATGCTGTTAATAATTCCAAGACGTACAAACATGCAAGATAGTGCTCAAAGTCCTCGTTTTAATGAAACACTACGATAGATCTGTGTGAATGTTTCAGGCCGTTTTAAAAGATGAAATGAGTCTTCCTTTGGGTTACCACCACTGTGGGTTTAATTCAGAGAGAATCACAGTCGGTCTATTTGAGTTTTTGTTGTTTTGTACATTTGGCTTAAAGTGATAAAACAGACAGTGTATTATCATCGATACAGAACAATATATATTCTCCTGAATAACCTGTCTAGGCCAGGTGTTGGGGGGTGAAGGTGGGCGAAGCTACCTGACAATGTTGTTGTCGACTTTCCTGTGTGTGTGTGTGTGTGACTGTGCCGCCACCACCACCACCACCCTTCCCTCCTTCCTCATTCCTCATTCCTCCCCACTCACCTCATTGCTCTGGGGAGTCAACAACACACACACACACACACACACACACACACACACACACACACACACACACACACACACACACACACACACACACACACACACACACACACACACACACACACCACCCTCCTCCTCCACCTGTGAGAACCTCGGTGGGCGTCGAGAGTCGTGGATCACATGGCTCCCCGCCAGCTCCTTGAGAGACTTAAATGTCAGATAGCAATCAGTATAGTGTCAGCTCACTCGTACCTTTTTATGAGCTCCGTCTGCCTGCCTGTCTATCTCTTCCCCACTCTACCTGTCTCTCTCTCTCTCTCTCTGTGTTCTTTACTGTGGCCCTTGGAAGTGCTTTACTGGTGCAATGCTATGTCCTCACCTGGTGTGTCCCGCTTCCCTGTGGTCCGGCAGGTATTGGAGGGGTCCCAACAGTGAACTGTCGTGGACAGGCACAGGGTACACGCCGACTCGCATCCACGCCGCGCTCAACGGACACAGGTAGGCTACGCATCACCCTGCGACTGAGGCACATGGGGGGGGTGCGAGCCATGGAAGGGGCTACGAGGCTGACGACTGGGGGCAGGCGAGGGGGCGGTCTGCAGCCATGGGGTCACAGGTAGGCTACGCATCACCTGCTGACTGACATGGTGGGGGTGGGGGAGGGGCCAGGCGAGGGGGGCGGGGTCTGCGAGCCATGGGGTCACAGGTAGGCAACGCATCACCTGCTGACTGACGTGGTGGGGGTGGGGGAGGGGCCAGGCGAGGGGGCGGTTGCGAGCCATGGGGCACAGGTAGGCTACGCCACCGCGACTGACATGTGGGGTGGGAGGGGCCAGGCGAGGGGGGCGGGGTCTGCAAGACAGGGGTCACAGGGTTCCTCTGATGGTTCAAAGGTGGATCATATGATAGATGGATAGATAGTCTTTATTGTCCCATGGGGGAATCATTTTCACAGCATCTACTGTACATACATAGAAACATAGATAACAATGACATACAGATGTGTTTCATCATCAGAAGGTCTGGATCTACAGGATTTTTGTTTTTTTTACTGCAAGAAACGGCCACGTTGTAAATAAAACAATGTAGTAATGCATTGTATTGATTATTCACTGAACTATTGTAAAAAGTTTCCTCGGTGCACTTCTCTTGTGTCCTCTCCTCCTGCGATGGGGTTGCCAAAGTGGATTCCCGATAAAAGTGCACGTGTCGCGTCGTTAAATGTATTGTGTATATTCTGTATTTAACAGCAGAAAGCGGGTTAGTGAAACGTTCTCCTGCCGTCCTCAACACCAACACTGCGAGCGCTCTTTAGAAAGTCCGGGAGCGGCCTCGCTAAGAATCGGCCCCACAGGGATAATTAAGATATTGATTGGCTGGCTGCTCGGCCATTGCTATTCATTTGTGTGCTTGTTCTTTATTGTCTTGAGAAGTGTGGCCAGTTAAAGCGTCTTAAATAGGGTAATTTAAATATTTATCTTTGTATAAACATGTCCTTTTGTGACGTCACCATCGTAGGCCTAACCCAAGCCATTTTTCAGCATTTTTGGGTCAAACTCCCCAACTGTCCCCATATATTTTTGGGAACTTTTTGTAGTACGCAGACACAGTACACAACATAATAATGCAGTACATCACAAGACACATGAAGACATACAGACCCATAAACCGAACATTAACCCTACTCCTCCTAAAGTAGTAAAAGTGTTTGTGCTTTTCTTGTACTTAAAACACTGTAACCTGAGTGACTGCGTGTCATTAAACCGAATGTATAGCCTAGTCACCGAGCACAAACTGCACCAGCCAGCACAAACCAAACATGGCGTCATTCACGCGGCGATTTATCACGCGTCGCGAACCGACTCCGCGCTGATGCTACGGCCAAAGCTACGGCTATCACCTATAGACTAATGGACGCTTCAGTCTGCCAGACAGATGGGGCTGGGAGGCTGAGTCTTAAAAAAACCCCTCAAACTCTTCATCACCACCTCGTTCAGTCATAAACCCTCATCATCCTCCTCCTCCTCCTCCTCCTCCTCCTCCCCACGACTCCACCATCTGATCAACTTTGCTCGAGGGCCGGGCAATATATGTAGTTGATGATAGGAGACTAGATAGATATCGCCTGGTTTTTGGATATTGTAGTATAGTGATAGTGTTGTCTAGTCTGGAATACCATAAAGTAATGTCATCTTAACTTACCAGACTTTTCTAGCTGTTCTTGTTCTATTAGCCTTGTAATTATGAATGCTTGAAACCTGCTCTATTCTTATCTTTATGCACCACAGCGATCTATTGCCTCTCTTTAAATCTTAAATCTCGCCACCCAGTCTGTAATATCGTAAAAATACTGCAAATGCAAGAAGGGCTTTCATCAGTGGTTTCCATCAGTCACCATTGTGTTGACTCGTTCGCCGATGGATCGTGACTTTACAGACGTTTATTTACAGGAAAATCTTCGACATTCCCACTTTAACATGAACATGTTGTTGTTAATATTTCCCGCCCACAGCGAGGTGGTGGAGGCGTTGCTCCGTAACGAGGCCCTGACCAACATCGCGGACAACAAGGGCTGCTACCCGCTGCACCTGGCCGCCTGGAAGGGGGACCAGCGTATCGTCCGCCTGCTCATCCACCAGGGGCCCTCGCACCCCAGGCTCAACGAGCAGGTCTGGGGCCCCCCCTGCGTGTGTGTGTGTGTGTATTGTGTGTGTGTTTGTCTCTTGTGTCTCTGTGTCACTCTCTCTCTCGGTCTCTGTCTCTCTGTCTGTCTCTGTGTCTCTCTGTCTCTCTGTCTGTCTCTGTGTCTCTCTCTCTGTCTGTCTCTGTCTGTCTCTGTGTCTCTGTGCCTCTGTCTCTGTCTCTCTCTGTCTCTCTCTGTCTCTCTCTGTCTCTCTGTGCCTCTGTCTCTCTGTCTCCCTCTGTCTCTCTGTCTCTCTGTCTCTATGTCTCTCTGTCTCTCTGTCTCTCTGTGTCTGTCTCTGTGTCCGTGTGTGTGTGAGTGCGTGTGCGTGCATTTATCTTGTCCTGCATTCAGTCGTCATATGCGTGCAACCACTACTATAGCCAATGATGCATCAATTCTGTGCTCAGTGATGCAATGTTTTGTTTTGTTTTAAACCAAATTGACCCTTTCTAATAAGAACAGAGTAAAATAACCAAATATGGTGCCCTACGGGTTACTTTTGTGGTTGGGTTGTCTGGTACATTAAGGTCAAAATGTGTAGGATGGTTTCATAACAATATCAGCTCACTGCATACAATTAGTCAGTAGCCATAATAGTAAAAGCCGTTCTTTATGCATCATTTCTTGGTGCCGATTAAACCACTTTATGCTGCATCATGCATGCACTGCATACCCGCCAAAAATAGCGAAAGCTATTAATAGTGATATTCATCATGTAACAGGGCACAGGAAAAGATGCTAAAGGAGTCACGTCAAGGGAGCAACCGGACGTGTGTGTGTGTGTGTGTGTGTGTGCGCGTGCGTGTGTGTGCGCGCGCGTGTGTGTGTGTGTGTGTGTGTGCGTGTGTGTGTGTGCGCGCGCGTGTGTGTGACCCACGCGCGGGCGTATCGGCCGGCCTGTCCATCCTGTCCCCGGTCTGAGCGCACGATTCCGTTCTCTGATTATGTGGATGTGAAGAGTTTGTTTGTGTGTTTGTTTCCTTCACCGTTTTTGAACATTTTAACGCCGTTCTTGTGTCGCTGTTATGACCTTTAACCTTTTGACCTTTGCCGTTTGTCAAGGCTGCTTGCTGCACAACCAGACCAGCACCATTTATTTCAGGAGTGGCCGGAAATGACCCATTATGACACTCGTGACACTTTGCGGCCGCCATTTTATTGCTTTATTCATCCGGCCAACCAAATTCACGATTCTCTGTGGCTGATGATGGTCACGTGACCCAGCAGTGATGGTCACGTGACCACCATCACACGAGCGTCGTCTTGGGTCATTCCTCCCCACCCGGTCATGACTGTCTGTTCAGTTTGTTCATTAACACATTTTATCTATTATTTCTGTTATTGTTTGTTCTTTGATTGAGTTTGATTAATTTTGCAACAATCATTCATTCATTCATTCGTTCGTGGCTTATGTGACGACACTTTGGCTTATACCTTCTCTCCCCCCAACCCCCCCTCCTCCTCCTCCTCCTCCTCTTCCTCCTCCTCCAGAGCTCTGTAGAGCCTAAAGAGTCCAAGCGATGTGGGCCTTTTGACCCCTATATTAACGCCAAGGTGTGTACACACAGCTGCCGAACACGCCCCCTTTATCCTCTTTATTTATTTATTTATTTTTTGTACACGATTCTCTCTTCCGTTCTGGCTTCCTCCCACCCCCTTAGCCCCCGCCCTCCCGCCTCCCCGAGCCCCGCCTACCCAAGCCAAGCCCCGCCCTGCCGTGCTTCGCCTCGCCTCCATGTGTGGTTTGCTGCTGCTTTTGCTGCTGCTGCTGATGCTTGCACTTGGCTTCTCTGCAGCGGGAAACTGGAGATGCCCCTTCCATCCCTCCCCCCGCCCCCTCACCCCCTCACCCCTCGGGCGTTCAAATGGCTTCTCGCTCGCTCGCTCTCACTTCGGGGTACGAGATTCGAGTCTGTCTGAGTCATGCCTATGTGGTGTGGTGAAATATGTCCTATTGTCGAATTAACCTCGCAAAGTGGTCTGGTGTACTGGGATGTTCTCGTGGGGGGGGTGTGTGTTGTGTGTGTGATTGTGTGGTTTAAGGTTCTTTTGTGTTGTCGACTACTTTGGGTACCGTCTCCTCCTCCTCCTCCTCCTCCTCCTCCTCCTCCTCCTCACCACCACCACCAGTCACTATGCCCATTGTTGTTGTTCTTTCCATTGTTGTTGTTGTTGTTCTAATGTTGTCTTCGCCGACGCCAGCCTCATCTCTATGGAATCCTCATCATCATGTAGTCCACCCTCATTATCCCGTTCCCCAAGTACAGCGACACAATGAGATCTCCGGAGGACTAGCATGCCGTCTCGGCCACGGCGTCTGCGGTTGCGCGGAGGCGCACGTCGTATATCGAATACATCATGTTTACATGTAAACAGGACAGGAGTAGTTATTTTAACACTTCGTTGAACGGTACGAAGCGCTATTCGTATCGTTTGGGCGAGAGGCATGTACACGAATATATATATCGACTTCATCTTGGGTCGTTGTTTTAACACTTCCTTCGACGGTAAGAAAAATCGAATGCCAGGCATCCCAACTGTCACTCGTCTTGAAACCACGGTGTTGTGCAGACGCGGTGGTAGCCGGTGTCTGTCTGCCTGTCTGTCTGACTGCCTGTCTGTCTGTCTGTCCTTGTAGCGTGTAAACAGATAAGCGGGCCTTCGTATCTATCTGTGTGTACGGGGGCCTTACATGAGAGAGAAATCGGACTTGTTTCGTGGTCATGTTTTGAGCATCCACAAGAATTTCCTTTGGTACGAATAAAGTTCTACCTCTTATCTATCTTATCTTATCTTAGTCTGCTCTGTCATAGCTCTTTTCAGTGCACCACGGCATCAGGAGGGAACGGTTTTACTCTCTTTAACCTATTTTAAATGATGTGGTGAAGATCGTGGCAGGTGCCTCATTGCAGGGACCGTCAGGACGAAATGGGGCCAAGTCGTATTGCGAATGCTTTTTTTTATTCTTTTTTTTTTCAGGGGGTAGACTGCATCTCCAGACTGAATTATAGATGTCATGTATGAATAAATCAGACTCATAGCTGCGCTGGGATCTCCTGGTTCTGATGGTTGCATCATCATCACATCGGCTAGTTAGTCGGCGTGCGTGTGCGTCTGTGCGTGTTGAGTGCATAGTGTGTGTCTCTCTATTAGGAGAGACAGACTTTTCATCAGAAAAAGGGGAGGATTGTGTGTGTGTGTGTGTGTGTGTGTGTGTGTGTGTGTGTGTGTGTGTGTGTGTGTGTGTGTGTGTGTGTGTGTGTGTGTGTGTGTGTGTGTGTGTGTGTGTGTGTGTGTGTGTGTGTGTGTGTGTGTGTGTGTGTGTGTGTGTGTGTGTGTGTCGCGCGCTTCTCCCTCTCTCGCCTCTCTCTGTTTTCGCTTGTGAGTGTGTGCGTCGCCATGGATGGAGGGAGAGGAGGGGGAAAAAAAGGTGGGACGTCGTCATAGTAACGCACCATGTCACGGCTGATTGGTCGTGCCGTGGCGTTGAGTGACCCAGTGAAGGGGGGGGAGAGAGAAAGCGAGAGAGAGAGGACCTGGCGAAGGTGGCATGGGCGAGGGAGGGAGGGAGAGGGAGACACTGAGAGGGAGGGAGAGAGAGAGAGAGAGAGAGAGAGAGAGGACCTGGCGAAGTTGGCATGGGTGAGGGAGGGAGGGGGACGGGGAGTGATGTGGCGTCGGTGGGTGGGTGAGTGAGTGAGCTAGACAGACATGCAAAGGTAAGGTGGGGGGAGGCTGGGGGAGAGAGACAGGGAGCTCTGCATCCTAACTGGGCTACTGCATCCCCTCCAGGATGGCTCCATGTCCCCTGGCTTGGGACACTTCTGTCTCCCTGTCTCTCTCTCTCTCTCTCGCCTGTCTCTCTGTATGTCTGTCTGTGTTTCTAGTCCAGACCCATCTCAGAGCGACGTGCGCCTCAGACGAGCATCTCCTGCCCTGGTGCTTTCAGAATATAATCGTGACATAATAATAATTTAATAAGGATGATGACAGTATAGTGTAAGGGCTCTTCAACGGGAGCGGAGTAACCTTCAAGAACATCCCCCGGTGTTTGCCCCACTTAGCTGAATAATGAATGAATATTTATCTACCGCGTACGTTTAATTTAAAGCTCCGTATACGATTGCCAGCGCTGTGGCTTTTATTTACTGAACACGACGGCGTGCTCTTTATAAATCCATCGAAGGCACATCGCCTTCCCACCCCTGCCCGGTCTCTGGGAGGCCAAAGCTATCAGGCTTGCAATATAGGTCATCTGTCTAATGCAATGTCCTCCGAGTTCACTGGGCCTGGGCTGAGCGAGGATCAGATGTTTGGGGAGTACGCATGTCTGAGCCCCGACATCACCATCATCATCACCATCATCATCACCATCGTCATCATCACCTGGCCACGCCTCCTACTGGCCTCCAATCCTCCAGATCCTCCAGGTCCAGGCGATCTTAATCAAGGAACCGGTCGAATATCACGTGGCCTCTCAAACGGAGACTACAGTTGGGGGCCCTTCTGCCCGTAACACAAGGGCAATGCATAGTATAGCATACTATAGCGTGTGTGCATGTGTGTGCGTAGATGTATAGATATAGATATAGATAGATGGATTGAGAATTGACCATAGGGTTAACTGTCAGATGCTTTTAATTTCAGAGGCGTGACACGGGTTCGGATGTGATGGAAGGATTCCCGCCTCTAGCCCCATAAGATGCCACTAGCGTGCCGCATCCTCGCGCTGTTGCCATTAGTGACAGCTCACAACACGAGAGGGAAATCACGACATCGTTGATAATTTGTGACAAGCACGGCGATGCGTATTGACTTTGATTGGCTGAATCGCTAGGATTTCTCCGGAGGATTGTCGAGGAGTGTCATCAATATGATTTGTGGTTGCAATACAACGTGATGAAAACCAGAGATGTTGTCTTCATAGAGTTTGCCTTCCATTCGGTGTTGTGGCCCAGCTCAGATCTCCCCTCAGATTCAAGTTGTAATGGAGAACAATAAGTAAGTAAGAGGCTTTAGACCGAGTTTAACCTTTGGCGCGTGAGTCTCATTCGGTTTAGACGAGGAGACATGGAAGGAGTCTCCTTCACTGAGTGACCCCTAAGGAGGAGGAGGGACCAAGGATGCGTACAACATGTTGGTAGTAACAGCTTTAGTACTAGGGCTGGGCGAAGTTTGGAAGGAGGTATGGAAGGTTGCTGGTTCGATCCTCGGGCGCCGCCTCCTAGCTAAGTGTGGAGGTGTCCCTGAGCAAGACACCACCTAACCCTAATTGCTCCTGACGTGTTGGTTGTTACCTTGCATGGTTGGCACCGCCGTCGGTATATGAATGGGTGAATATGTATTGATTTTGGGTAACGCGCTGCCTTGGGCTGTAGGCACAATAACACACACCCACACACACACACACACACGGTGACGTTATGTCTTAGCCTCGTGGCTACGCGTGTTTACCTACGGGGTCATGTGACTCACCGTAGGAGTGCCCGGCACCGCTGCACATAGTTCGCTCCGATAACAAGCTTCCCTCTCCAGGTCTGTTATGATGGAAGTTATGGGAATACTTGGATAGCGACGGGATTTAGCACTTTTTTAGCTTAATTGGTGTCGGGCGGGAGCATTCTCCAAGAAATTAATTTATCCTCTTCGAGTGGTGTCATAAAGTCATTTGACCGTTTTAATTTATGGCTGTAGCCGGGTTTTATAGCCTCAATGTGTTCTGCTGCTTGGAAAATGTGCCCTTAAAAGGTTAAAGAGGCAGGAGGTGTGAAATATTAACAGGGGAGGGGCGAAAAAAAGTGTTTTGGTTTCTGAAAACGTACCTTAAATGACTATACATACAATGACCCCTCGGTTAGAATGGTCTTATGTAATCATACGCAACACCATGACGGATAGGAAGTCTGCACATTATTACATCTTGGTCATTATTATTATTCTTATTATTCTATGATATCGCCCCAAGTGCAGATAAGCGGTTGGCCAGTTGTTATACGGAGGTGATAATTGTACCGACACGCTGTCCTGTGGTGTTAAACTCAAATCGACCTTGAGCTAGTGTGCCTGCTCGAGCCTGTAGTAGTGCGTCGTCACCTCCAGGTGTCCCTGGTGACGGACAGGACCTGTCCTGTCCGTCACCAGGGACTGGGACCGGGACCGTGACAGGGACAGGTTGGGTGTCTCTGTTTGGTATGAACACACCAGGGAGGAGATGGAGGAGATGGAGGGGGGGGGGGGGGGTGGGGTGTGTGTGGGTGTGTGTGTGTGTGTGTGTGTGTGTGTGTGTGTGTGTGTGTGTGTGTGTGTGCGTGTGTGTCGAGGGGGGGAGGTAGGTGGTCATGCAGGAGGTATGGGAACCGCCGCCTGGTGTGTGGGGGTTCCCATATCTCTTCTCTTCATGCGTCTCCCCCTCCTCCTGGTCTCCCCCATTGCCCCCACCCTTCCCCCGACGCATAGCAGCACCCAGCAGCACCGCCCCCAGGGGGCAGGGTGACGTAACCGCAGCCTGCGCATCACGTGACAGAGGTCACCAGTCAGACCTCGTTACCATCCCAGGGTTGGCGTAGTGAACGCCATTGCATCCACTCTCTCTCTCCTCTCCTCACTCTTATCCTCTCTCTCCCTCTCCCCCCCTCTCTCACCACTCTCTTTCCCCCCTCTCCCCCCTCTTCCACCTCTCTCTCTCCCTCTGCTCTCTCTCTCTCTCTCTCTCTCTCTCTCTCCCTCTCTCTCTCTCTCTCTCTCTCTCTCCCCCCTCTCTCTCTCTGGGTTGCGTAGCGTGCGGCTCGGCATGGCAGTAATCCCCAGATGTTCCTCGTTAGTGCAGCAGGACTTATCAATGGGAGAGAGGAGGAGGCGGAGGCGGAGGTGAAGCAGAGCAGACCTTCATCTGCTCGCGTTCCAACGAGCGCCAAGATCTAAATCGGGCCGCCGTCGAGTCGATGACGTTCTCGCTGTTCATCGCTGGTTTTCAGCAGATGAACAAAGTAGCTCGTGCTGTTCAGGAAGTGGAGGTTGCCTATGGGGGCTTGCAGGGGTTGTCCAACATGCGGCGCGGGGACCGGATGTGGCCCACAATTTCTTCACTTTATCCATAATCAGTTCCTACGAATAATCAGTTCCTGCACGAGATTAGAGAGCAATAAAACAAGTTTCCCTAAATATCTCAGACTCTCAGAGCCTTGTGTGTATTCCACATTTCACTCGTTTTATTAAGCTAATGAGACGTTAAGTGGGATGTTAGAGCTGTATAGCCCAGAGAGTAAGTACATCGCCGCCATATTGAGAGTTGTAGTACCATACGATCATAAATCAAAGTAAATATACCAGAAGCTGGAAGCAAATGCAACACAACTCAAAGTCTCCCCATAATTACATACCATTGTACAATGTATTGCTAAACAATGACCAATGAATCATTACCCCCCCCCAACATTATAGCTCGCATTCCAATGCTCCTCCCATGCTCCCAAAACGGAGGCGGTCGACGTTGCGATGATCCACGAGGGAATGCTGACCTCTCTGTCTCCCGACTAAGCTGATGGTCGCTGGATGCTGCCGGGCTTAATAACATTTAGAGGACTTATTCCTTGCGAACAGACAACGGTCTGTCTTGTAATCGTACCACCGCCGCTGCTGCTGCTGCTGCTGCTGCTCACGTGGGCCGCTAGCTGTATGCGGTGGATCAGGTCAGATTTAGGTCTCTTTTTATATTTTTAAGCCTGATCATAAGTCTGTTTACAGTCAGCGCCCAGCCAGGAACAACCCCAGTCTAAACAAACCTAATCAGATGGATACAGTATGTCCTGAACGTGCTTCAAAAGAAGAGACATTTTTGTACATCTGCGTATTAAGGAAACTTGTTCTTGCGTGCTGTTCTGTTTTGAACACAGGACAAGCTAGAAGCTATTTAAAAAATGCATGAGTGATTTGTCATTGTACGGTCCTCAGAGCGCTAGTTGCCCCCTTGAATTACTCTCAAAATTACCGGGAAGGAAGGTTCTTATCTTGTGCGCACGCTGCTTAACTTTGAATAGACAAAGTAAAGCAGTTAAAAAAAATAAAATCATTTGTGTTCAACTGCAACTCACTGCGGCATCACTGTCTGCATCATCACCACCGCTGTCACCGAGGGGCCGGGTTCACGTATGAGGCGGTTGACTGACTCATTACCAAAAAAACGTCTGACAGTAAAAAGCAAGACAGGCCGTGGTGCAACATCGCCTCACACAGACAGACAGACAGACAGACAGGAAGTACCCCCCCCCCCCCCCCCACCGTCTGTTACCAGTAAGAAGATCCCACCACAATACGAAACTGTTTTCACAAAAAAACTACAGTGAAAACTAAACAGGGAAATGATCGATTAAGAAATCGGACTGGGGTAAAGTATCTGGACTCTGGGGAACATTTAATTTAGCATTTTTTACAGGCAGGATAGCACTCCTGGGAGAGTATACCATGGATAAACCGCCTTAAGGCCTCTGTATGCTCAGATCAGATCAAATCAGACGCCCGAATTCCACTTCACCTCGTACAGTTCAGTTCCACAGAACTGGCCGATATTGGGGAGGGCGGTACTAGAGTATAGGAGGCTGTCCGTCAACCTACACCGAGATCTGGCGCCGTCCTCCAAGCCCCGCCCCCCCTTCCTTCATACCCCACCACTAGTCTACCCTATCGCTGAGGAGGATTCGGAGAGTGACCCCCACCAAACGTGAATAACCCAACGGAAGTGTCAGAAGCCGGTTTCCGACGCATTTTGAAAGAAGCGTACAGAGGCCTTTTGCAGGGAACGAGGAAGTATGGTGCGTGGGTTTCCTATAGCGTGATCGTAGCGTCCACAGCTATAGATCCGTGTAGGCAAGCGTGTGGTGTTGCGCAAGGGAATGACATCATCCTCTGCCAACCCCCCATCCCCGATCACGCTGTCAAGCGCGTGTTTTTAATGCAAGCGTGCGCTAATGCGATCAGATGCCGCCTGACACACACTGCCCACGAGTCGTCGCCCGCCGCACGCTCACGTCCGCATCGGTGGAGTCGGAGGAAGGATCCGGAAGAAGGCCTCATCTCGGAGCGTCCTCATCGGTGTGTGAAATAGATTGCGCACTAGGCCCCTGTTTCAGCTGCGCAGAGATGCGTGTATTACGGTAGAGCCGTTTCGGCTGCGCAGAGAGACGTGTATTACGGTAGAGCCATTTCACCCGTGCTGGATTATAATAGTCCACCGCTAAGTCGTGTTTTGGTCCCGTTCATACTCTATAGTAGGAGATTTATGTGGATTATAATTTGGTGGCTTCATCTCTGAGAGAATGTCGCTGATGTAATGCTGTGTGTGTGTGTTAGGGTTAGGGTTGTGGTTCTTAACATAAATGTTTCTGAATTTATGTTTAGAAGAATACTGTAGGAGTGAATGGGGAGTAAGCCTTCCATTGTACTTGTTACACATGTCAATAAAGGAATCTTGAGTCTTGAAACATACTTGCCTGCCCTCCTGAACCTTGTTCGGTATGCAGTGTGTGTCTGGTTGGGTGCAGGAGCCACGTCGTCCAGAGGGGGCGCTGCTGCTGCTGCTGCTGCTGCGGCTGCTGCTGCTGTTGTCTGCAGAGGCAGGCGTTGTACTGTAGTGTTGTGTTTTCTGGGCTAACCGTTCATCTTCCTCCTCCTCCTCCTCCTCTCAGCTCAAGCTGTGACCTGCTCCACTAGTGTAGGGTGACACTGAGCACCTCCCCAGCACTACCCTTCCTTCCACCTCCACCTCTCTCTCTCTCCCTCTCTCTCTCTCTCTTTGTCTCCCTCTCTCCCTCTCCCTCTCTTGTTCTGTCTCTTTCTCCTTCTCTCTCACGCTCTCTGTCGCTTCCTCTCTTGTTCTTTCTCTCTTTCTCTCTTTCGTTTTCTCTCTTTCTCTGTCTCTCTCTTGTTCTGTCTCTCTCTCGCTCTCTCTCTCCTTCTCTCTCTCTCTCTCCTTCTCTGTCTTATTCTTTGTGTCCATCTCTCTCTCCGTCTCCCTCTCTC
>PIJE02000778.1:93983-111483 GCA_002895965.2 Coryphaenoides rupestris | reverse complement strand
GCCGCCGCGTCAACAGAACAACGACAACGAGACGCCGCTGCACTGCGCGGCGCAGTACGGCCACACGGAGGTGGCCCGCCTGCTGCTGGACGAGCTCACCGACCCCACCATGCGCAACAACAAGTTCGAGACGCCGCTGGACCTGGCGGCGCTGTACGGCCGCCTGGACGTGGTCAAGCTGCTGCTCAGCGCCCACCCCAACCTGCTGGGCTGCAACACCAAGAAGCACACGCCCCTGCACCTTGCCTCGCGGAACGGGCACCTGTGCGTGGTGGAGGTGCTGCTGGGCGCCGGCATGGACATCAACTACGAGGTGGGTGGAGCTAGCAGGTGTGGTGTGGCGTGGAATAAAAGAAAGATTTAAAGTGGTCATCTCGAAGATTTCCGTTTTGTGCTCTTTGGCAACACCTACAGCGAAAAGCGGTAATTGCATCCAAACACACAAGTCAAGTCAATTTGTCAAGTCAATTTTATTTGTATAGCCCTTAATCACAGTGCAGTCTCAAAGGGCTTTACAGGCCAGATGATTATGGGCCATGTGGTCATGACCAGTTGACTGGTTGTTGGTCCGCTGGCAGTTGTTTAATGGTGGATACACTGTTTACTCTAGCAGAGACCTTCCTCTTATGCTCTCTGGCGGATGACCATGGGACCAATCACTGCTGGGTGATGAAAGATGCGTCACTGACTGTGCGTCGCGTTTTTAAATCTTCAGCGCGAGGAAAGGCGTCAAAGTGGACCATCGGCTCAGTCACCATTGGATTAACTCGTTCGGCGATAGATGGTGACTTTACAAATCTTCGAGATTACCACTTTAAACATTCAGAAAAGTGATAAATTGAGGAAACCCATTAGAGGAAGTGTTGGGAAAAAGAGGAGGTTGCAACTGATCATACACACACACACACACACACACACACACACACACACACACACGATCAGACACACAGACACATACATCATGAGAACACCATGTATGCCTTCTGCCACCAACTTATAAGAGGTAGTACTACTCTCCTTATAAACCCATGAACTCGATATGCGGCCGAGCGTATCAGTAGTAGTGGCTGTCTCCCCCACCCTTCACCCCCCACGGTGCCACCCTGACCGATCTGTCAGCAGCGACGTCCCGGTCACCCGCGTACACTCTGGTCCCCTAGGCTCCAGCTAGCCTGGAGAGTGAGAGAGAGAGTGTGTGTTTGTGTGTGTGTGTGTGTGTGTGTGTGTGCGTGTGTGTGCCAGTGCGTGTGCCAGTGAGTGTGTGTGTGTGTGTCCGGGCCCCCACGCAGGGTTTCCATTAGCGTGGCCCCGTGTGCTAGCGGGAAGGCCGTCTGCTTTGGCTCCTCAACCAGATAATTGTCCAGAATGCTGGTACTGGGGGGCCTTTGGGAAGGGACATGTTTCACACTTTTGCTTGTTCATTTACAAATTCTGGCAGATTAAAGAAATATCTCCTGGCTGGAGTACCACTGAAAACTTAAAGGATTGAATCAACACCTTCAATGGTCTCCAATAGTCATGAGTCTTCCAGGCTACAGTGCTTTTGTTTTGTTTTTAAGTAAACTTTTTGACCTCAATTATGTCACGCACAGTATATTTGTTCTTACGCTGCTGTGTACATACTGGTTGGCGAGTTGTGGTCGTCGTCAATTAGGCTAGTTTCCAACGCAATGCAGCTTAAAGGGCTGGCAGCCTCGCATTGCAGAAGTGCACTGGTGTGTTAAAAAACGTATCCAAAACGCCTGCGCCAGTAAACCAGACGGAACGGAAGAAGAAACTCTGTGTACAGTCGCTGTGCAGTACCGGGGTGGGGATAAAACAACATCTAAGATCCAAGAAGACCACTTTGAGAGTGGAGGGTGATTCAAGTTTGTACCACAACATGAATCGGAGCTCCTGCTCTGTGCTTATGCTGTATGCTTCTCCCTCAACCCCTCTGTTTGTGTGTGCGTGTGCGCATGTGTGTGTGCGTGTGTGTCCGCAGACGGAGAAGGGCAGTGCCCTCCATGAAGCGGCTCTCTACGGCAAGACCGACGTGGTGCAGAGACTCCTCGGTGCAGGTGGGTCGTCCGCGCCCCCCTCCCCATTGCCCATTGCCCCTTGCCCCGCCCCTCGCCCCTCCCCTCCTTTCCACCGTCAGCGAGCAGAAAATCCCAACGCCTCTCTGTGTCCGAGCTAGCGTAGCACTCTCACCGCAAAAACACCACTGAATTATTTAATAAAACACATCAACCGGCTTGGGTTGATGCGTGAAACGAACGTGTTGTGACTCTCTGCTGCCCCCCTGTGGTCTCTCTCACTCTCAGGTATCGAGGTGAACATCGTGGACTTCAAGGGTCTGACGGCGCTGGACACCGTCAGAGACATGCCCTCGCAGAAGAGCCGGCAGATCGCCGCTCTCATGCAAGGTGAGGTGGACGATCCGGAGGGTGGTGGAGGTACAGGTACAGGTGCCACAGTGCCGGAGTCAATGGAAGGTTGCTGGTTCGATTCCCCGGCTTCTCCTTGCTGGCTAGACATGCTGTGAATGAGCGGTTGTCTGGCAACAGGAAGGTTGCTGGTTCGATCCCCGGGGTCCTCCTCCCCCTCCTAGCTAAGTGTGGAGGTGTCCCTGAGCAAGACACCACCTAACACCTAACCTGCTCCTGACGTGTTGGTTGTTACCTTGCATGGTTGGCACCGCCGTCGGTGTATGAATGGGTGAATGTGAGGCAATACTGTAAAGCTTTTTGGATAAAAGCGATGTATAAATGCAATCCATTTACCTTGAATGTGTGTATGAACGGGTGAATGCGAGGCAGTCAATTATTATAAAGTGCTTTGAGTGGCCACAGGCCTGCGAAGCTCGATATAAATGGAGTCCATACACCATCCCGACCAGTTGTTGTTCAGTAGGAGTTGGACGTGAGCTAAAGTTTCAGACAGGTTGGACATGAGCCATGGTTTCACACAGAGTGAGAGAGGTTGTGTTTTTTTTACAGGGTAAATAAACCCCCCCCCGCCCCCCCCCTCCCCCGTTTCAGCAGGAGAACTTCCTTCCCCCTGCCTGCGAGTTTCAATCGTTCAGTCGGCGCCGGCTGCAGCCTCAGCAGTCGCGACACGTCCGGCGAGTCGTAAAGGTTTTAGAAAAAGCACTCACTGACACGCACTGGATTCATAGGAGCGAGTGCGAGGGGCAGTTTGTCAAACGTTGTCAAAACCCACGTCACGCTCGCTCGAGCTCGGGAGCAGAGAACTTTACAGAGCATTTCCCCCTTTCCCCTCGTTGAGCAACTTTCTACACTTTAGTCACAAAATAAGAAACCGAAGTGCTGTTTCTCAACACTTCCAAACGGAAACTTTTTCCACGGATCGTGGGTGTTAGCTTACCCGTTACCCGTTAAGAGCGTAACTAAACAAAGCACAGGCGCCTAATGGTGGGGTTGGTTTTTGTCGGAACGGCAGGTCACATGGCGGGAAAACCGCCCGACATCGACCTCCCTCCCCCGCCGATCCCTCCACCTCACGAGAGCCCCAGTCCCAGGAAGAAAGGTAAGGTTCTCCACCTCCACCATCACCTACACCACCACCACCACACATGCTCTCTCTCTGGCCAGGGCCCTGGTCCTGGCATTGTGGCAGCAGCCCTGCTACGGGACTCCCCAACTCAAGAGTGTTGGTCTGTGTGTTGTCTGTGTTTGTGTCTGTGTGTCTGTCTGTGGTTTTCCAGGTGATCTAGACAAAATGAGTGCGCTCATCTCAGGGATGGCCCCTGGCCCCGAGGAGGAGAGCCCGTACGAGGCTCTGTACGAGGCCACGTCCTGCCACTCCCTGGACAGCCTGGCCAGCGGCAAGTCCTCCGACCGGGACTCCGGCAGGCCGGACAGCGACGCCGGCAAAGTGAGTTAGAGTAACGTTACAGTCGTCTTGGTGCTGGTGTTATGTCAGATGTCCCCCACTAGAGGGCAACGGTGCATTTCTGTGCGAGATCCCATTTGTTTCTCTACTTTTTCAACAATTTCCTTCAGGATGAATGAAGTTCTATCTTATCTCATCTTATTCTTATTGTCTTTGCGCCGGCCTGCTACCGGCCTACCTTCCTTTTGTTTGTTTGAGAAATGTTTAGCGAGTGGCTGGTTGGGGACACGGTCGCAGGTGCAGTGAACAAAAAGTAAATAATATCTTCCTCGTCGTGCACAGAAAGACCGCCTGGGATACCCGCCTCACCCCGTCCACGGGCACGAGGAAGACGTGAGCTCGGAGGTAAGCGGCTGAGCTAAACTCTCTCCCTCGCCCCCTCACTCCCTCCCGGAGCCCAGAACCACAGGCTAAAGATTACACCACAAGAATAACAATACCATTTACTATTTACCGTCTTGCCATATTCCGTTCTACCACCCGGTGGCGGCGTAGAGCCCAGCTGTCAGAAACGCTGACACGGGAGCAGCTCTGGGAGAAGGTGTTTGTCTACCAATTAAAATGTCACTAGCTGCTGTCACTGTCGCGGCTCCGCCTCCCAGACTGTCCTCCTCACGTCCTGCTGCTCAAAACCAAACAACCTGTTCATAAATATTCATGCTAGCATGCGGCACAGGGCGTGCACGGTGGTGGTGGTGGTGATAGTGGTGGGGGGGGGAGGGAGGAGGAGGAGGAGGAGGAGGAGGAGAGAGGTGATGGAGAGTGATCTAGAGAGCGGGGGGGGAGTGATCTAGAGAGAGAGGGGAGAGTGATCTAGAGAGAGGGGGGAGAGTGATAGAGAGAGGGAGAGAGAGAAGGGTGAGAGTGATAGAGAGAGGGGGAGAGTGTGATAGAGAGAGAGAGAGAGAGAGGGGGGGAGAGAGAGTGATAGAGGGCAAAGAATGACAAATAAATGGACTGGACAGAGTGCCTCAGACAACATTCTTTCTCTCAGAAGAATGTCAAACTTGTGCAATATTTAACTTGGGCAACACAATCTCAAAATGTTATGCAGAATCTCCCAAAGATCATGAATAAAGTTCCATTGAATTAGTTTCAGTTGGGTTGGCTTTTATCGCCCCTGCAGGCCCTTGGAAGATGTGTTAACACCAACATGATTGCAGCGTATTTTAAGCTTGTTCTGGGAAAATCGCAGCCAATGAGATTTGAAACTTAATGAAAAGGAATGAATTCATTTAACGCCCGCCGGCAGCGTGGTGGTGTAACCACTGGTGGTCTCTAGGACGCTAGGACAGGGTAGACCTGTAGAGGGTGCTCTAGAGCAACAAGTACCAGATGCCTGCCTCACACAATCATTAGTGATTTAACGATAGTAACACAAGTTGAAGCACAACTCCTATTTAAAGGAAGGCCAAACACTAAAACAACTTAAATTGGATAAAAAGTGATTTAGTGGGTTACATAGTAGTGCATTGGATCGACCCTGGTCCAAATAATTAGTCCTTATATCCAGTTAAGTTTGAAAAACATACAACATGATGTAAATATGGACTCGAAATGTTATTTAAAAAAGAAAATGTTAAATATATATATCTTTTGGATTATTGTATATATATATATATATATATATATATATATATATATATAAATAAAAAGAAGGCATATTTCAAATATTTCAAAGGTGTTTTTCAAGGTGTTTTTCCCCTTTTAATTTTTCATCCATCTCCTCCCCCCCCCCCAGGCTCTGTACACGCGCGGCTGCATCGACGAACGGGGGGAGCCGGCCGAGGAAGACGAGGACCACACCTACGAGCTGCTCTTCTCCGCACGGACCAAAACCCCGCCCCCCGGCCACAAGACCACGCCCCACAGAGGTAGCCACGCCCCTGCCCCCCCCACCTCTTATCAGTTTGTTCTTGTTTTAGTTTGAACTGGATTTACTTGCTATTACTGTTCGTCAGTTAGCACACATTTTGTATCCAGATGAGATGAGATGTACTTTATTAATCCCAGCCGGAAAATGGTTCAAGATTCAAGATTCAAGAACGTTATTCGTCAGCGGAATGTGCAAAAGAACAATAGATAAAAACTTGAATTGGAGGGATCATAAATAAGAATATTTACAATACTTACAATATTTACAGTAAAAACAAACAGCAGGAATGAGAAATATACAAAATATATAAAAGGCAGTATAAAAAATATGAACAAAAACAATGTAGAAGATAGATTCGGGGAGCCAACAAACAAGTTTATAAATTTTGTATTTTACTTGTATTTTACTTGCTTCAAGGAGGCCTGGCAGGACAGGTAGACAGGCTGACGTGTCATCTGGGGGGCGTCTCCCTCCTCGCCAGCCCTGACCCCGACCTCCCCGACCTCGACACTGTCCCGTTTAGTTCATACAAACTCCCTTGTTTATTTAATGTACCGTAGTTGGACGCCATCGTCTCGAACCCGGGGCTAAATATAGTCTGCCAGTCAGCCCAGCAGAGACCGTGTCGGAGTCGTAGCCAGAGCCAGTCAGAACTTTTTTTTCCGTTGGACTTCCAAGCGCGGTGAATGGCACTGCGTGTAATTGGATAAAGGGGATTAAATTAGCCGGCCTGTGTTGGATCCCTGGCCGTTGATGGAGATGTTTTAAAAGCGACTCCAGCCTCTGAGGGTCTTTGTCTGGGGGCCGGTTCCCCCCCTACCACCCCCCGTGGGGGCCGACAGAGAGACATGTCACCCTGTCGCTCCGAGAGTTTGGCGTCCCCTTCCACCGATGTAATCACGGCTCCGTTTTATTTAAATAAATGATGAACACCATTGTAACCAGTCAGCCGCCCTGAACCCACACTGTTCCGATACCGAAATGTTTAATGAGCCTTTTTATTTCATTTCCATTACGGCTTCCCTTCTTCTAGCGGAAACCCAGATTTGTCACGTGTCCTTATTTGCTTTAAATGGGTGGTAATCTTAAGTGTAGTTGTAATGTTTGCCTGAGACGTAATAAAGAATGATATGGAAACGTTCCCTGGCTCACTGAGCTAACATAACTCTTATTAACTCTTACTATCTTCTCCTGGCCAGCGTAAAGCAAACTGCACTGACTGCTGCTGCTGCTGCTGCTGCTGCGATCATAATAGTCAAATGTTTTTATCGTTGATTGCTGTGATGTAACCCAATGGCCGCCCCGACCGTGACCTTAACTCTCTCCTCTCTCCGTGTTTAGATGACAAAACCACAGTCCACAGCTCCAACAGTGCCCTACCTCAGGTATATATTCTTATTCATTATATATATCATTGTGTGTTCATTATATACTGTATTATATGAAAGTATGATGTAGGCTATAGATCATCAGCCTACCAGTGGCTACAGTCCACTGGGTAGGCTGGTAGGCTGATCGATCCAGCACAACGATAGCAACATTTTCTTCATCTTGAATGTTGTTCTTATTGTTGTCTTGTCGTTGCTACGAAAGCCCCGCCTCTCCTTCGACGTGATTGGTCAGCTGATAAAAAAGCGACCCAAAATAACACCACGTGCACATTTCTCAAAAACATCAACGTCAAACTATTCTCAAAGTTTGAAAGGTTGAACGTGCTGACCAGTACTTTTTAAAAGCCTTTCGGTCGCCTACCAGAGGGACGCTTGGTTCTCCTCCTCCTCTTCCTCCTCCTCCTCTTCAGCCTGTGTGAGCGCGACATCTGTACCCAGCCGTGTAACGCGAGGCCCCACTAAACGTGTCCTCTGTGCGTTTATGAGGTCCATAAGGTCTATTTATGCTGCCATCTGTATTTCATCAGGCCCCGTTACCTGACGTTTATTAGTCCCTTTCCCCGTCCTCACGTAGATCTGTAATGCGGGGTCAGGACATTCCAATCGTATCTGCCCCATGCTGTTCATATCAAAACTATTATCGTCGACGTTGTTGTTGTTGTTGTTGTTGTTGTTATTGCTGCCTGCCTACAGTTGAAATAAGTGTGCGATGAGCTTTGTTTGGTAGTAAGATAAGATTTTAAGAGAAGATAACTTTATTAATCCCGGAAATTCTTGTGCCAGAAGAATGAAAACAAAAGAATAACAAATGGAAATTGCATACGCCTAATAGAATAGCAATACATCTCAGAAACATTTCGTAAAAAAATAAGTTGACTAGAAGAGAAAAGGTTGGCAATGGTAATGAAACGTAATATTGCACGTGATAGTAAGCAACAGTTTGTCGTAAACTATTATATTATAATGGTGTGTTCAGAGCACTACAGTGCCAGAATGGTGAATAAGATATTGTTTTAGCGGGATTATGAATAATCGCCTCTCCGTCCACCTTGACTCTGTCCCCCTTGACTCTCGCGTCTGTGTCTCAGTGTGTCAACCTTACTGTGTGTGTGTGTGCGTGTGTCTCTCTCTCGTGTCTTCTCTCTCTCTCTCTCTCTCTCTATTTTCGCACTGTTTTTAGCATCGTAAAGCAGCAGCCCCCCCCGCCGGCCCCCCGCCCGGCGAGCAGAGGACCCCCGGACACCAGACGAAGGACACGCTGCAGCCGCCGGGACCTGGGCGTACCCCGGGGCCCCGGACCCCAGGAGGTCAGTGTGTGTGTGTGTGTGTGTGTGATCACGACCGTCAAGGTTAATACTATCTTAGAGGGGCCCCTATTATACCACCAGCCAGTTTCAAAATTGAGTCATGTGACTACCCTCTAGTGACCTCACAAGTGGGAGTGCCCACCCAGGTGTATGATGATGACTAGATCTCTAGTCTACCACCCCAGTGGACCGTACCAACAGGTTGGTCAGGCTCACCTACCCATCATGCATATGGGTGGACACTCCCACTTGTGATGTCACTAGAGGGTAGTCACATGACTACTATTTTGAAGCGGCTTGTCATGGCTAATCACACTCAGACACAGTACCTGCCGGTAAAATAGGGGCTCCTTTTAACATATTTAATCTTAATATTTAATAGTGGTAGTCGGTAACAGTCATCAGTCCAACCACTCACGCTGCTGCCGAAGCCGAACGTTCAGAGTGGACCCTTCCAGACCGGTCGCTGTAATGAAAGCAATACATTTAGCGGGAGAGAGAGAGAGAGGCGGATTGGCCCGGTTTGGATTAGCATTCCTGGGGGCCGCCGATCGGATTTGGCGAGTTACGGAGCGGCTGATTGATCTCTCCCTGGCGAAGGAACAAAGGAGAGGAGAGACGAGAAGTCTGGGGTTTTGCAACGCGAGGCGAAATAATTCCTTCTGCGATGCGCGCGCTGTTTAAACCGAGAAGCTTCCTGGCTGTTTTCAAGTGGTTCTACGCGGTTGTACGTAGGATCAGTGAAGCCTTGGAAAGGTGGAAGAGGTGGAGGTAGAGGAGGGAGGTAGAGGTGAAGGAGGGAGGTGGACTTTAGTGCACTTTAATTCTGCTTAAGGACGGACGAAATATGATCCCTGAGTTGTCGTCCTTAAGTTTGGAAGTTTTAAGGCCCATTGTTAAACGGTTCAAAATGGAGTCCAGATACACCTCGTCCACTTACTGTGCCTACTTCCTGCCTGCTTCGGTCGGTGCCGTTGATTGGCTGATCACCGGCCGTCTCCATGACGATGACGATGTCGATCGACGCTCAGGATATCAACACATGCGCTTGGCACCCCTAAATGGAAACATCGTTGATAGTATTTGTATTTGTATGCCCATATACAGGGTGGCAATATCGTAGGATTCACATTGTTAACAGACAGAACATGATTTGGCGTTGGACTGTGTGTTGCTGTGTGTGCGTGTGTGTGTGTGTGTGTGTGCGTGTGCGTGTGCACGTGCATGAGGTGATGTGTGTTTTCTCGATGAGGTCACCGCGCGCTCAGGCTCATGTCCCGCTCACGGGCGGCCAAATGAAACACACATGTCTCCGTGGTGACCTCACCCCCTCGCTCGCTCAGCCCTGCACGGGGGAACGACGCTGTCCTCTCTCTCTCTCTCTCCATCTGTTGTCTTGGCGATGGTGATGAGGAGGGGGGGGGGCGGGGTGGGGGGGGGGGTGTAATTCGCTCATCTGGGCGTTCCCGGCCCCGGGGCCCGCCAATGACACCGTGGGTGTGTTTTGGCCGCGGTTCCGGACATGTGTACAGTACGCTCACTCGGCCATTATAAGCCATGTAAGCGTGCGCGCGCACACACACACACGCATGCACACACACGCACACATACACACACTAATAAACAGACACACTCAACGCCAACACACACATTTTTTTCCTAAATGAATAAAGTGTTGAGCAAGCGGTTGGAGGGGAATGGGAGGGGTCGGGGGAGTATAGGGTGGGGTTGCAAACACACACACACACACACACACACACACACCACACACACACACACACACACACACACGTGCTCTTCGTTAATGACCCGTTTCAAATGTGAAGGAACGGCAGAGCTCTTCCTGCCCCGGGAGGGTGGGGGTGGGGGTGGCCGTGGGGAACTTCACCCCACCACGTACACAAGTCCAAATCTTTCTCAACTTCGCCGCCACACACAAAAACAATCCCTCCCTCCCTCCCTTCCCTCCCTCCCTCCCTCCTCCTGCAGAGGGACACGTTGTGAAATGGCATTTGCTTTTCCAGCTGCCTCCACCTCCTCCTACTCCTCCACCTCCTCCTCCCTCCTCTACCTCCGCCTCATCCTCCACCACCACCTCCTCTACCTCCCTCCTACTCCTCCAACTCCTCTACCTCCACCCTTACCTCCCTCCTCCACCTCTGCCTCCTCTCCTCCTCTAACTCCACCTCTACCTCCCTCCTCCACCTCCGCGTCCTCCTCCTCCTCCTCCTCGACCACAACATCCCTCTCAGCCGTTCTGAAGGACAAAACTATAAACTGCAGCAACAGGTCAACTGGTCTGGACGGCTGCGGTGTCACTGCTCCAGATCGCCTGTCACCGAACACCCTGACCCTCACCACACACACACACACACACGCACACGCACACACACACACGCTCAGTCAGTCACCACGTGTCCGAGGAGGAGGACTAATTATCAGGATTGTGGCGGGGGGGCCGGAGGGGGGGGGGGGGGGGGGGGGGCGCGGAGCAGAGCAGAGGATCGAGTGATCTGAATTTCCATCCCCGGGCGCCGAGAGAGCGAGCGAGCTAGCTGGCCTTTAATGACCACGTGGGGCCGATGAGAGCGACCGAGGGGACGGTGGACAGCTGAGCACACAGCCAGCAACCACGGCCACGACAACAACAACAACAACAACAACAACAACAGCCACTCTTAGGACAGCAGCAGCAGCAGCAGCAGCAGCAGAGCCACGACACACACAGGGGTTTACAGGAGCCCAGAGCAGGCGGTACTCAAGCCCTGCGAAAGGTAGCAGGAGGGGAAAACAAAGGGCTCAGCTTGTACCCTCTCCCTCCCTCCCTCCCTCTCTCAACGCTCTCCCTCCCTCCTTCTCTCCCCCTCTCTCTCTCTCTCTCTGTCTGTGGGCGTTTTTTGGTAGTGGAAAAGAGGGTTTTTATTTTGTGGCTGGCAACTACTCGGGTAGGAGGAAGAGAGGGTGGAGGAGATGTCTTTCTGACGTGTGGGGGAAAGTGTGTGTTTCATTGAACGACACTTAAGACAATCACTCGTCGTCGCTTCAGAGCTTGCAGTATCCGTCAACTTGGGGTGAATGTAAGTTTGTTTCACGACTTTGGTTCTTGTCTCGCTGTTTGAATATTCCCTAGTGTGTGTTGCGAGGATAATGATAAACACTTGTGGCGTGTACGGTGTGTGTGTGTGTGTGTGTGTGTGTGTGTGTGTCGGCATGTGGCGTTTCTGCGCAGTGTGTCCTGCGTTTAATCTTTAAACGCAGGACAGCGTGCAGCTCGTGTCTGTGATGGGGGAAGGTTATGAGGGTGCAGGAGCAGATGGCGGCTGAAGGCATGTTCCGGAATGCCGCAAGTGAGACACGAGACGCTCGCAAGCTGGGCTCTGGAATTCTCTTCCCAACAACTTTCTTCTGGCTCCTCTGTTCCTCCTCTCTCTCTCTCTCTCTCTGTCTGTCTTCTCTCTCTCCTCTGCCTCCTCCCCGCCCCCCCTGGGGTAGGAAACAATTACAGATCTGTTTTAAGGGTGTGGGCGGCTTCCTATGTTGCTGCACTGAAGCACCCCACCCTCCCACCTCCCTCCCTCCCTCCCTCCCTCCGCCCTCCCACCCACCCTGTGGTGGAAGACCATTTTTCCTCGGAGCCCCGTCCGTCACAGGCTAACCGCTACCTCCTCTCAACAACTGTTGCTTCACTCTCTCTCCTCTCTGTGTGTCTCTCTGTCTCTGTATCGTCCAGCCGACGGTTCCCAGCCCAGCGAGGACCCGTCGGCCGCTGCCGCCGCCGCCGCCGCCCCCGTGCCGGAGCAGTTCACCGGCCTGCTCCACGGCTCCTCCCCCGTGTTCGAGTGCCACGAGGAGCCCTTCCGGTTGCCCGGGCCGGGGCCGGGGGGCCAGCAGCCCAAGCCGGACGCCGTCGCCGTCGCCGCCACCGCCAAAGCGGCGGACGTTGCCAAAGCGAAAGCCCAGGCTACGCCCACATCTACGACTACGACGACGTCACCGCCGGTGGTCGCAGCGGCAGCAGCAGCAGCAGCAGCTACACCGTCGCCACCCCGCCCCAACATGGCCGCCATCCTGAGCGACCGCGACCCCAAGGCGATCTACGCCACCGTGAGCAAGGAGCCCAGGGACGGCGGCGGCGGGTCCGGCGGGTCCCCTGTGGGCAGGTTGCGGCCCCCGGGGGACCTGAAGCTGGCCCGGAGCCTCTCCAAGTCGGACTCGGACCTGCTGGTGTCTCCGCCCAGCGAGGAGGAGGGGGGCTGCTGTCTGGGCAGCCGCAGCGAGTCGGTGTCCAACTGCAGCGCCGGCAAGAAGAGGCTGGAGAAGTCTCCGTCGTTCACGTCGGAATGGGACGAGGTAGGATCTCTCTGCGTTGTCTTGTCTTGTTTCTACACTCCCCCCCGTCCCCCCGGTGGTTAGTCTCTGCGGGTCACATGACTCACAAGTCAGTCAGGTGCGTGTTTAACGTGACTGAACGTTCAGCAGTTTGTCATTTGTCGTCGAGTCGCCCCCCCATGTGCTTTACAGGAAGCTAGGGGCCAAGCAGGGGGGAGCCAAATATAGAAAGTAGCGTCAGTCCATGGAGGCATTCGCCACCATGCATGCCAGAGTCTATACTGGTGATACATTTACAAAAGTGAGTATAGTTCAGTAGTTCAATAGTTCAATACTATAGCTATTTTTTTTAAATGAACAAAAGTACACCAAAAGATCTCCCTTGTGTGGTATACGGTGTCATCCCCTGTCTGATGCAGAGAGGTACGGTTCATTGATTTGAATAGCACTTCGATATCGCATGTTTCACCGCGCAGGCCAATCACCAGCTAGCTCACCTCACGTCATCACCCCCGTCACATCCCAAAAGCCGCAGACCTCATATGCCCCGTCTCTGACACACGCACGCTCGCACACACACGCGCACACACATCCATGCCCGCTTACACACACACACACACACACACACACATCCACACACTCACACACACACACACACACACACACACACATCCATGCCCGCTTACGCACACACACACCACTGCACGCGCACACACACACACACACACACGCACACACACACACACACACACACACACAGAATCATGACACATTCACACTCATCAGATGTTCTCTCTCTCTCTCTCTCTCTCTCTCTCTCTCTCTCTCTCTGTCTCTCTCTTGCTCTCTCTCCCTCGCCAACTTTCTCTCTAGCTGTATCTCTCCCTCCCTCCCTCCATCACAGAGGGGAGATTGTGTTTCTGCCCCGTGGAGTCTCTGCGCATGACCTCATCAGCCGTGGCTGACGTAGGGAAGCGAGCAGCACTTACCAGATAAAAACCCGGCCCTTTGTTCCAGGACTATCTCCGCAACCTTCTGGGAAACCTCACAAGATTGGGTTTAGGGAATGTGCCTCTCTTCCACAGAGGTCCTGGGGCGTATGGCGATGGATAGAGTTTCGTGTTATTTAGCTTCATACCGTGGGCTTTGTCGTTACTAATCAACAATTCAACAGCTTGGAGAAGTGCCTTTCTACTGCGACACGGCTTATACATCACAATGCGTCATGGGAGTTTTTAGTTGTGTCGCAATATTAATACTAGTTTAGCAATAGATTGAGAGTTGTAAGACTGTAACTGTAACCTAGCCTAATGCATAGGCCTACTTCTCGCATGAGAAACGCTGTGGCACTTTCAAACACAACAGTGTCTCCTCATAATGACAAATCATTTCACAATGAATTCCTAAGCAATGACCAAAAAACCCATGACTACCTACATGATAGCTAACATTCCAATGCTACGATGCTTTCAAATTGGCAACGGTCATTGCGAGGTGACGACGTTCGCGACGTACAAGCCCTTGCAGTGACCTGTTGGACCACCACCAAGTATTTAAAATACTTCCTCACTTTCTGAACGTGTGTGCGTGACCTAAATCTCACCAAAATGTGTGTACGCGCAGCAGGCACTCCGAGTCCGACCGAGCGTGCTCCAGATAACCAAACGGATGCTTGTGTTGAAGCGAGGTTGTGTGAAATCCACCACTGCCCACTACATTTATAGAATTCGTCATAGCGAGAATAGAAAGACGGCCAAATGGCGGGAAATATTGTGCAGAGAGAACAGGAGAAAGTATGTCTTAAAACAAAATCACACACGTTGACAGCGTGACTCAGCGGACTTTGAGAGTGTTTGAGCGATTCATCTTTTGGTAAGAAGGACATATATTTGACATAAAGTGTCTCACTGTGGCCGCCATAAAGAATCGTGGTGTTTAATCGGGCCGACATCAGAGCATAACTCAAATTTATAGCCAATTGTTAAAAAGCCACAATGCGGTCACCAGCACCACCACTCCCTTGGAAATTGATAGGCGTTGCTTCCTCGTAACGTCTGGTGGTGAAGAAGTCCAGAGGTGACCACCGATCTCACTGTGTCCCCAAGCGGCAGTGAGTCCTTCACTGAGTCCACTGGATAACGTGTAGAACGATGACTTGGGACTGCTCTGAGCCTAATTGCTAGGTAGCCTGCATAAAGAGCTGGGATTTGAGCAGAAGTGCCGTTCTGAGCGCATTACCAACATCTTTATCCATACAGGTTTGCATCATCGGGGTTAAGAACCTCTTTCTCACGGTAGGCCTGAAGCTCTGGAGAACCAAACGATAGGGAACAGCAGCTTGTGTACTTACTTACTTAAATGTTTAATTCCAATTTCCACCGCGTAGGCCTGCTACTTCCTCATCTCACGAGGGAGAGAGGGGTTGTTTGCATCGGCTAGTTAGCTTACCATTAACATTTCATGGTCGTACCGGAGAGGGTTTTCTGTTTTGTTGACAACACGACCCGGAGCTCCGCGGGCGTGACAGTCACTGCTCATTGCTCCTGCTATCTCGCCCGGCCTTTTATCGGCAAAACCCACTCTAATCATGCAAACACTGGTGTGTGTGTGTGTGTGTGTCTGTGCTCGGCTAGTGCTGCCTTGCATACCAACAACAAGCAGATAAAGTCAACTTGGTTCCACTGATGATAATTATTGATCTCGTAGTAGCGTTGATTTGGTAGCACTAAGCAAGACACCCGCCAAAGAAAAACCCCTCGCTTGCACCTTAACGACAACTCGGATGGACGCGTCCGCTAAATGCCGCTAAATGTGATTTAGTCAACGCTTGGTTTGATCCGTTTCTCTGGAGGGGGTTTTTCCCCTCGTCTCTCACGGCACAGAACACTTCGTAGTGTTTGAGTGAGCTCCTTGGAGGACGTCTCGGATAGAAAGTGGTTGCCACTCTTCAAACAATGGTCTTATTTGTTGTTATAATATTCTGAGTACTCTCTCTCGCTCTCTCTCTCTCTCTCTCTCTCTCTCTCTCTCTCTCTCTCCTCTCTTCCCTCTCTCTCTCTCTCTCTCTCTCTCTCTCTCTCTCTCTCTCTCTCTCTCTCTCTCTCTCTCTCTCTCTCGATACCCATCAGACTGCCAGCCAGAGCTTTGTTGTGTTGTGGAAGCGATTCATGATGTAATCGTTTGATTTGGTGCCCGGTCAATCAACTTAAGGAAACGCAGAAAGGGCTTTGGCTTTGGCATCATCCTCATAACGCAGCGGTTATTGAACATGTCAATCTGTCCTTTCTCTCTGTGGTCCAACGTGGTTCCGAGAGGGAAGTTGAAAAGTGGCGGTTCTGATCTCTATCTCTATCTAGAGCGTTGTCGCGTAGCCAGACAGGGAAAGATGCGATCGCATGTCTTGCACGCATTTGTATGAGTCCTGAGTCTGTAGTTTCCTCAACATGGCCCATGGACACAACTCGCTGCCATTCAAAGCATGATGTCTTAAACACAGATCTCCTTCATATGGTCTGTATAATATATCTTTATTTGATTTGTATTGATGCTTTTTTGTTGGGATTTCTTTTCCCAGAAAATAATGTTAATATTATAAGGAAAAGAGCTTTGTGTAATTGAGTTATTGCGGAATACATTATGTAATAAATTATTTTGACATTTTTCCTCCATCCAATATAATAAAAGGAGACTTGGCTAAAGTTGAAAATAAGAATTAACTTTGTGAGTCACAAGCTTGGACGCGGAGATGTTCTTGGAGCCCTGAAACTCCTCCTTGTTCTCAACAGTGTTTTGGCATTTGGCAATATTTACATACGGCACTCGACGGCTCTAAAGTTCATGTTAAACTGGAGCGAATGTGCAGAGCGGTCCTAATTGTTTGATAGTTTTTCTAACCTTCTCAGCCGCCCATGAGTTTTGGGAGTGTCCTTTTGAAAACAAACTCTTTGATAGAGTCAGGGTGTAGCAGTAGCCTCCATGCTAGTCCTGTGAGAGAGAGAGAGAGAGAGAGAGAGAGAGAGAGACTCTATGCTGTAGCGGTGACGGTTCGCTGCTCAAGAACTTTCTACTGAGCTCTGTGCGTATACCCCCACGACACACACACACACACACACACACACCACACACACACACACACACACACACACACACACACACCACACACACACACACACACACACACACACACACACACACACACACACACACACACACAACACACACACACACACACACACACACACACACACACACACACACACACACACACCCACACACACACACACACACACACACACACACACACACACACACACACACACACACACACACACACACACACACACACCCACACACACACAGGCACACACACACTCTCACACACTTTTTTCTACTTGTCACATCCCTTTGTCTTACATTTTATTTCTTCTCGCCGTTAGTTTGTTCACACACACACACACACACATACACACACACACACTCACACCAGATTTGACTTGCATGAGGCCCTGCCCTATGCATATCTCTGTTTAGGGAATCCCTGTGTGTTTTGTGCTGTGTGTGTGTGTGTGTGTGTGTGTGTGTGTGTGTGTGTGTGTGTGTGTGTGTGTGTGTGTGTGTGTGTGTGTGTGTTGTGTGTGTGTGTGTTGAACCACTACACTCGAACACACATGTGACCGTGAATTATCATTAGTACATTAGCA
>PIJE02000778.1:54157-84452 GCA_002895965.2 Coryphaenoides rupestris | reverse complement strand
CCCCCCCCCCCCCCATCTCCCGGACTGCACCAATGAACCAGAACCGCCATCGATTGCACGATGCTGACAGCAACACACACCCAGCCACACACCTCCCCCCCAACCCAACCCAACCCAACCCCGTCGATCCATCAGTGACACCGACGCCGTCTCTCGCTCCACCGAGATACAGTACATATCCCCTCGCACAATTAACACACAAAGTCTCTGCCATTTAAATATGAGCGATTATTATGTACGTGAGGAGGAGATGAGCTCTATCCTCCTGACGTCAGCCAGGAGCTCATTCAGACACCGCTGCGGTGCCAGAACAGAAAAGAGAAGCGATGTTTGCCTGTTCTTAGTGAAGGCGGTACCAGTCGTCCAACCCAAGTTGTTGAGCGTAGGGTCTGACTAATGTTTGGAGGTAGGTAGTAGGAGCAGCAGTTCCATGGAGGCCATAGAGTTTGTTGCACACCGGGAGGAGAGCTGCTTCTGTTGTCTTCCCCCCTCCCCTGAAGTCATTCCATTCTTCTTGTTCAGCGCTGGGCTGGGATGCCGAGTCTAGACGACCGGGCCTCCTTCCAGCACATTGTTAGAAGATATAATAGGATTTCTTCTTTTTGTCGTATTTTTATTGTTCCAATGGACGGCCGTGAGGGTGTGTTGAGTAAAGTAACGTGTGTGTGTGTGTGTGTGTGTGTGTGTGTGTGTGTGTGTGTGTGTGTGTGTGTGTGTGTGTGTGTGTGTGTGTGTGTGTGTGTGTGTGTGTGTGTGTGGTGTGTGTGTGTGTGTGTGTGTGTGTGTGAGAGTAGAGAGAAGGGAGGCAAAGCGGAAGAGAGAGACAATCACAAATCTCTCATGCGGTGTGGGATGGCGAAGGACCGACTCCCACTGTCACGGCAACACAAAGAGATGCCACCCTGTAGTGTCTCTAGGAGAGAGGGAGACAATGAACAGTGTGTGTGTGTGTGTGTGTGTGTGTGTCTGTGGCATACAGACTCCGAGGCAACTGGAAAGAGAGAGGTGGGGGGGGGTCTCGGTAGGTAGGTAGGTAAGGTGAGCGAGCGAACAATGATGGGGAGAGAGAGAGAGGAGAGAGAGGGGGAGAGATGGGGAGGGTATCGTGAGAGAGATATGAGGGAGGGTGGAGAGGGAGAGAGTTAGTGAGGGGAAGAAAGTGTGTGTGTGAGGGGCAGCGGGATGGAGAGAGATGGGGAGGGTTTGTGAGAGTGGTGCGAGGAGGGGGGAGAAGGGGAGAAGGAGAGTCGGGGTAGAGAGAGCGAGTGAGGCGAGGAAAGGGTGTGTGAGGAACAGTGAGAGAGAGAGAGTGAGAGTGAAGAAGGTGGGGAGAGAGGGAGAGTGAGGGGGGTGAGATGGGGAGGGTTTGTGAGAGAGGGTGGAGGGAGGGAGGGAGGGAGAGTAGAGGGAGGGAGTGAGGGGAAGAAAGGGTGTGTGAGGGGCAGTGGGACGGAGAGAGAGAGAGAGCGAGAAGAGGGAGAGAGAGAGGCAGACAGAGAGAGAGAGGGAGTGTGGGGAAGAGGAGGAGGAGGAGCAGAACTGCGGGCAGTAGTTCCGTGGTCGTCAGGACAACAGGAGGATGCTGTCCCTGTCCCAGCATCTCTAGCCCCGGTTCTCCTCTCCCGTATCGCGGGGAACGGCAGGACTGCAGAGGGGAACTAGTCCCATCCAGGGGAAGGAAACGACCACCACCACTACTACCACTACCGCCACAGAACCTGAGACAGACAGAGGTGGACAGAGAGATCATTGAGGACTTCCTGAGCTCCGTGAAGTAGCCTGAGTTGCTAACTTCCTCTCTGGATCTTTGTTTTCACCGAGTGGCGCATTAGAAGCAGAACGCAACGGCACCGGGTGCTACTGCTACCCCTGGAGAAAGACTAGTGTGTGTTTTTGTGTATGTGTGTGTGTGTGTCTCCACTTAGTGTGTAAGGGAGCATGTGAGGAAAACACACACACACACACACACACACAACGGTTCTATTGTTGCTCTATTGTTGCGTTGTGTTTCCAACTTGAGTGCTGCTTTCGCTCGATTTATTATCAAGCTCACTGGATTATTTATTTTTGTAGATTTTTGGAAAGAGAGTTGACAAATTATTTAATCACTGGCTTCTGCTGCTCCTGCCGCTGGGTTATGACCGCGTGGTTCTAACGGTTTACGACTTGTGAGTTGAGTCTACTGCTCGTGATTAATCTGTGTGAGTTTAGCTGATTACATCGTCTCTCTGGGCACCACCGGCTCTCCTCTCAGCTCTCTGTGTGTGTGTGTGTGTGTGTGTGTGTGTGTGTGTGTGTTGTGTGTGTGTGTGTGTGTGTGTGACGGATCTGTGAGTCGAGCGCAAATCTGTGATGGAGATTTAAGATCTGAGGCTTAACAAGACTTGGTTGTTTGGACTTCCGTGGACTTTTAATGATATTTTACATCCCGCAAGTATACCGTATGTAAACCTCCCTTTTGGACCGCATTGGACTCTGAAAATGTCATTTTAAAGTTTGGATTTTTGTGGAGTTCTTCATATTGTAGTCCTTGCATACATTTATCGAAAGACTACATTTCCCAAGCGAAGCGGGAGCATGACTATTAGTTGTGTAGATCGTATGACGCTGCAGTCGGCAAACCAACTTTAAAACGACACTTAATTCGCCCTCTCCTCCGCCGAGCGACGGACGGAGGGAGGGAGGAAGGGAGGGTCGTCTCGTCTCCCCCCCCCAGCGCCCCCCCCCCAGAGCGGTACCCACGCTGTCTCCCCTGCCCTCCCCCCCCTGCTGCTGCTGGGCCGGCCCGCGGCGGCGGCGGCTGCTGTGTCCGTGCTGGCCCGGCATGATGTGGCAGTGCCACGTGTCGTCGTCCGAGTGCCGCTGCTACCGCCTCCGGGGCTTCTCCCTGCTCAAGCGCTTCCCTCCGCTGTCGTCCTCCTCCGCAGGCGCCGCCGCCGCCGGCCGCCTGCTGGGCCAGCCCGTGGGAGACTGGCTGGAGCACGTGGGGCTGCCGCAGTACGAGAGCAAGCTGCTGCTCAACGGCTTCGACGACCTGCACTACATGGTGAGTGAGCCGCGACCGCCGTGGTATTACCTCCTCCTCCTCCTCCTCCTGCTAGTTCTCCTCCCCCTCCTTGTTCTGCTCCTCCATGTTCTCCTCCTCATCCTCGTTCTCCTCCCCCTCCTCCTTCTCCTTCCTCTTCTTGTTCTGCTCCTCCTCCTTGTTCTGCTCCTCCATGTTCTCCTCCTCATCCTCGTTCTCCTCATCCTCCTTCTCCTGCTCCTCCCTCTCCTCCCTCTTCTTGTTCTGCTCCTCCTCCTCCTTGTTCTCCTTTGTTCTCCTCCTAGTTGTCCTTCTTCTCCCTCCTCCTCCTCCTTCTCCTTCTTTAATTGTGACTTTCGTTTTTTGTATCATCTTTACTTTATTATGAATTATGTCCAAGTACACCAATTCCCATCGTCTGGACTGTGTGGGCAAACTTTATGCAGTTTTATCGTTTCTGAATTTATTGAGTTATGTTTTTTATGACTTTTCAAGCACACACTTTTTAAAGGGTCCCATCTATTTTCGGTGGGATAAGTCATTACAAGCTGTCGACACAAGCCATGACAAAATCTACCCTCTGGTGACGTCAGAGGGTATCTTTTTTTAATCAGTCCACTGGGTCGGCTGGCGGGCTGATTCATCCATCGTGCATCTGGGTGGACACTCCCACTCGTGATGTCACTAGAGGGTAGATTTAGACATGCAGACTTGCAATGGCAATGTCCACATCGCACCTGGTTGTGCAAGATAAGGTCCCTTGAATAGAAATATGCATCTATTTATACAACTTTATATCACCGGAATGCGGTTTATTTTTATTTTTTTGTGCGTCATTCCGATATTGTTACTGTTACACTGGCAAAACCGTGTGTGTGTGTGTGCACGTGCGTCCAATCTTAACTCGACAGACACACACACACACACACACACCCCGATTATGGCCTTCAGACCTTCCACTCACCTGTGATCGATATGTTCCCTAATCGGGGGTGGCAGCCTTAGCACCTGAGAGACTGTGTGTGTGTGTGTGTGTGTGTGTGTGTGTGTGTGTGTGTGTGTGTGTGTGTGTGTGTGTGTGTGTGTGTGTGTGTGTGTGTGTGTGTGTGGTGTGTGTGTGTGTGTGTGTGTGTGTGTGTGTGTGTGTGTGTGTGTGTGAGAGCGTGCGTGTGAGCGTGCGTGTGAGCGTGCGTGTCTGTGTGTACGAGATGCTGCACAACGCCAAGGTCACGGCGACCGACCGGCCCCCGTGATGCTGTGGAGCGAGGCCCTCCTCCGTAATGAGAATGGATGCGGGAGAGAATAGGTGGCCACAACTGTGCCCGAGCCAATCCACCATCCCAGTCCTGCTCTTAAATAAGACGGCCGCGCTCGCTTGTCACGCGCGGCAGAAGCTCTCGCCGCCGCCGCTGGATCGGTGTGTCGGTGTACGCCTCCGTCTCTCTCTCGGTCTCTCGCCTCCCCGCTAACCACCTGCGTCAATGTAGCTGCACTCCTGCTCCGTTTGGCGCATGTTGACGCCACCGAGAAAACGAGAGAGAGAGAGAGAGAGAGAGAGAGAAGAATGGAGGACAGAGGCTGGTTAGGGTGTGGAAAACAACCACAGGCGCATCGGCACTGTGTAGCGAGGAGACGCTTCACTCACTATGGTGACAAATCGATCGGCGATGTAATAAAACAAACACTTTCTCAAGACAACGTCACCTCCCATTCCCTTCTCCCGACACAAGTGGACGTGTTTTTCGTCTATAAAATCGGACGGGGTGTCGTCGTCTCTGTATCAATGGTAATCAATGATTACGTGATCAATCAAGTAAATGGCGTTATTTATTACGATTTGGACATGGATATCTGTCGTCTTCTATCTGCAGTCTTCCTGCGTCGTGTCACGGAAGGAGGCTTCCGGACTCTCGGGACGGGGACACCATTTTGCATCTTCTCATCATGTAACCGCCCCGCCCCTGCAGTGAGACCCCCTGCTCCCCTATTAAACATGCGTGGTCGATTCCAGTCCATCAGCCCGGCTCTGATCTCTGTCCTGACCCCTTGCACCCCCCCCCCCCCCCCCGGGTGTGGATCAATAACGCGATTGATTGCACGCTAAGTTTGAGAGGGACAATAATACGGGTCTGGCGGATCAAACGATCTCGCGACAGTCTCTCTCTCAGCAGGCTTCACTAAGAACATCGACGATCAATAATCATCATGTCTTCATTGTGCCGATTCTGCCGGAGAGGAGTGTAAACCCAAGTGGAATTGTGGTCTTTGTGAGCACCAGACATTTAGTAAAAGTACTTGCATGGCGATTCATTGTTATGTTGTCCTTAAACTCGGTACTAACCCGAAGCACCTTGATTCCAGAGTGCTTCCAAATCTCCAACTCATTGTTTACATCCGTGGTAGGCAGGCGGCCGGCAGTAGGGCGCGCCAGCACTAAAAGCTCCTCGGCAAGAGGCTGTACGAGGACGTAGAGTAATTGTGACAAAATTCAATTGGCAACGGATGTTTTGAGTTAAGCCAGGAGACGAGCCACGTTACAACGGGCGGCAGTAGCTCAGGAGGTATAAGAGCGGTTGTCTGGCAGCCGGATGGTCGCCGGTTCGATCCCCGGGCTCCTCCCCCTCCTCCTAGCTAAGTGTCGCGGTGTCCTTGAGCAAGACGCCACCTAACCCTACCTACTCCTGACGTGTTGGTTGTTACCTTGCATGGTTGGCACCGCCGTCGGTGTATGAATGGGTGAATGTGAGGCAATACTGTAAAAGCACTTTGGATAAAAGCGATGTATAAATGCAATCCAATTACCATTTTCCATATACAATGGTTAGCCAGACCGGCATTCAGTCCTGTTAAAGAAGAAAAAGTTCAGTTCAGCGAAGGCTTGGTGACTGGAGAAACAGAAAGGAGATGTTTCCTCACTTCTCTGCTTTGGTGGGACAAGTGGTGGGATCCCCCTCTCAGTCTGAACCGGGGTTTTTTTTGGTGTTCTTTTGTTTCCGTGTTCGTACCTGCCGGGACCGAGAGGAGAGAAGACGACTAACTTGGGAGATAATTTGCGTTCAAGGCGTCGACGGTCTCTCTGGACACGCCCCCCAGAGAGAGAGAGAGAGCGTCTCCTCATTCATTATCCCTCACGGCAGATGCTCAGAGAGAACATCTATTTACAGCCGTCGTCGGTCGTCGTCGTCGAGTCGGTCGACCTCTGAATGCATCACGACCTCAGCGCCCGGGGAAGGCGTCCATTTACTCCCTATTTATGGAAACATTGTAAGGCCACATGTATATTATCTTCATCGTCATGTGAGCGAGCGGAAGTACCAGAAGTGGTATAGACATGCATGCATCGATTCAGGTCATGTATTCATGTACCCACACACACATATACTCACCCCTGAAGAGAGAGAGAGGGGTGTGTGTGTGTGTGTGTGTGTGTGTGTGTGTGTGTGTGTGTGTGTGTGTGTGTGTGTGTGTGTGTGTGTGTGTGTGTGTGTGTGTGTGTGTGTGTGTGTGTGTGTGTGTGTGTGTGTGTGTGTGTGTGTGTGTGTGAGATAATAATAGTAGAGGGGACGGAGAGGACGGACTATAACTCTTCTAACATGTTATTGGACTGTTCTTCACACAGGTCACTGTCACTATAACCCACAAACCACCGTGTGTGTGTGTGTGTGTGTGTGAGAGAGAGACCACACACACACACACACACACACACACACACACACACACACACACACACACACACACACACACACACACACACACACACACACACAGAACATACATCTGTCCCACTTGTGCTGATGTTAGCATTACATTGACCCTCCCCAGCGCCCAGATATCCCTCCTAGTCTTAGCTCTAGGCTCCTCGGTTCCTCGGCTCCTAGCCCCCTAGCCTAGGTCTTAACCCTTCCGTCTCCCTCCTCTGTACCTGCTGTATGTGCTGCTGCTGTGTCTGTCTGTCTGCCTCTCTGTGTCCACCTGTCTGTCTCACCTGTGCGTTTTAATATATTTTTTAATCCAAAGCCCCCCTTCTTTTGCCTCTTGCCAGGCCGTTATTGGAAATAAGAATTTGCTCTTAATAACTTGCTCTTACCAAGCAAATTATGCTTGGTAAAGAATAAGGGTTGATGATGATGATGATGCCGATTAATGAACCCCACTAATCAAACTGCAGCGAGATTTTGGGGGAAATACTTCTTCTTCTGGGCTATTTAATGCTTAAAGTTTTTCCTTTTCCGCGGATGGACAGTGAAGAAGGCAACATTTACTTTTAGGGTACTCTTCCCAGAGGGTTGATCATTTCCGTCAGTCAGTGGGATTATCCCCGTCAGAGCCCTCTGTGGTGGAGTCTCTAGCTTTTAATCTCTTTGTCACAGTTTAGGATACGCGGGGATGGGGTTGGAATACAAGCTTCCAGTAGGCGGCAAACCGTGGAAAGGATTGACAGTTTAGGGTTGTTTTCCCACCAAATCATCTCATATTGACTCTAAAGTTGCCCCTGAAGCCATATGAGTTCCACGACCGAAAATACAGGGCCAAACAAGGACCCGTGTTTGGCCCCTGTAGTCCTGAGGTGTTAAATGCTGTAACCGTATTCCTTGAAGTATCGTATATTATGCTGCTGAACAGACACCGGAGACGTCTCGTAAGGGAGATGTTTCACAGACTTGGCATTATAATGGTTCTCTGTGGAGAAAAGCCTACTTGTATAGCTACAGTATATATGTGTCGCCCCCTACTGGAAGAAAGCAGGACATTTGTGTGAGTGTAGCTGGACTCCACCTGCGATTGTGTTACCTGATCCTTATCTTTGTTTTCAGTGTTTTGTGCTCACTTGTAGTTTTACTCTTTTATCGTCTTTTATTGTCTTCATGGACTTTTTATCTGTGCTAAAACTCTCACAGGCTGGAATCGGGAACGTTTGGGCCATCGGTTTAGTGCGAGCGGGGGAATATCGTCACAACATCGTGTCACCGTAGAATAGTTGAGATGGGCACTATCACACACACGCACACACACTCGCGCACACACACACACACACACAACACACACCACACAAACACACAAACACGTGCACACACACACACGCACACACACACACGTCCTCCACCTACCTCCACTACCTTCCATCTTCGGCTTACCTTGAAAACGTGCGTGAGAAACACACTGACAGCTCCTCTCGAAACACTTTCTCTGTCTCGCTCTTTCTCTTTGTCTCACTCTTTGTCTCTCTCCCCCTCTCTCTCTCTCTCTCTCTCTCTCTCTCTCTCTCTCTCTCTCTCTCTCTCTCTCTCTCTCTCTCTCGCTCTCTCATGGGTGTTATTATGGGATGGATCTATAAGCCTCTATTGCGTGCCACCCCTTGGCTGTGCATTGTGTACCAGAGACGAAACCTCTGTGGACACAATACCCAAATATTACTATACTGTTCTCTTTGTTCACCCGAACAAAACGCCTTTGTCTGCCATCGTTTCGATTTGGTCGCGTCCATTTTAAGTCACCGCGCCGCTAATATTCTAACCACTATTATGATATGGCTGTGTTACTGTCTGCATTCTGATTGGTACACGCGCGGTCCGGACACACAGACCATACGCTTTTGCTGGCGAGAAAGGCACGGAATAAACTTTGACAGTATGTGGAAAAATACCAGTGCAGGAGCTGGTAGAATTGTTCGATAGAAATAAGCCATATAAAAAAAGGCACACAGTAAAACATCCCTAGCTTCCTGCTATCCCTAGCATCTATGTGATGTAACCCAAGATGAGATTGACCCCCCCGTCTCACCTCCCCCATGCACTTACATCTCAATTAAAGCGCAGTATTGACGCGGCCGCAAGTTAGCCCCACTTCAGTCACTTCTTCTCACTTAGAGAGAAAATGGCCTGTCTGTCTCGACCAATCGATACCAAGTAACCACACTGCCTCTCTTCTTTGTCTGGGGTTTTTATACAGAATATATATATATATATATCTATATTCAAACAGGAACGCGTACATTTAACATAATCACACGGTATAATTGTGCACAAGTCTGTTCCTTATTTGTCCTGGGCTTCCAACCGCTCTACGTGGAACCTCCTTCAATCAGCATTTCCTTGATTTCTGTCGGATTTCTATTCTTTTCTATTCTATTTGAATTGGGACAGTTTTGGGGAGTGAAAAGGAAGGAAGTGTATTTATGCTTAACCTACGATGCTCGCACTCCAGTGCTCTGAATGCACGTAGTAGAGCTCCGGCAGGCTGCGGTTCACTTGGCGGCCACCGGAGGGCAGTAACGAGAAGGAAGTCATGATTCTTCCACCGTATTTCGTAAATCTTTGTCTTTTGTTTGTGTCGGTGGCAGGGAAGGAACGTGATGGAGGAGCAGGACCTGCGGGAGATCGGAATCACGGATCCCGGCCACAGGCGGAAGATCCTCCACGCGGCGCGCTCCCTGCCCAAGGTGAGGGATCCTCCTCGATGGGAATGACAACGTTCCCCTGTTCCCTGCACCAGGAAATCCATATCTGGATTATCATTATGGTTTTATTATGGCTATATAAACAAGACTTAGATCTAGCCAAAGCCCATAGTTGTTTTTAACATTTTATTTTGCTTATTCTAAGGGAACAACATAAAAAGGACATAATTCCCCCCGTGCCCATAAAAGCGACACGCAGTCCAACCCAACCAGACGTTTATACGACCAATTATGATAATGAAATGGCTTACAACATGGGATTATACATAGATGTGTATATATCCACTGATACAAAATAGAATACAATTTCAAGACTAATGATAAAAGATTATATATACCATATATATAGAGAGAGATAGAGAGATATATGTACTGTATATATCTAGAGGTATAGAAAAAGTTTGTATCTCTAAATATATACATGTATAGCCCCCATAGTTCTGCAACCACCACCAGAATACCATTCAGACACACCATCTAAGTGTCCCCTGGCCTCCCGGGCCCTCCTGATTGGCCGGCTGTCTCCGCCCCCTGCAGGTGAAGGCGCTGGGTTGTGATGGCAACACGTCCCTGTCGTCGTGGCTGGACAGCCTGGGCCTGCAGGAGTACCTGCACAACTTCCTGGCCAGCGGCTACCGCACGCTGGACTGCGTCAAGAACCTGTGGGAGTTGGAGATCGTCAACGTGAGTTTGGAGCGTGTAGTGTGCACACACACACACACACACACACACACACACACACACACACACACACACACACACACACACACACACACACACACACACACACACACACACACACACGCCCGGTACCATAATCGTTTTATACTTGTGTGTGATGTGTCTCTCTGCCTCCAGGTGCTGAAGATCTCCTTGCTGGGCCACCAGGAAACGCAATCATCCGCCTCGCTGCAGAGCCGGGCCCGTACGATGGAAGCCCTACCGGTCAAGCCCCCCGCGACTCTCCCAGATCAGGAAGGGTACCAGCCAATTGCCTCACCCTCACGTTCTCTCAGATCAGGGGGTACCAGTCTAGAGTCCTGCACCTGGTCTCTCGCCAGATCCAGGGTGACGGTACCCAGTTAGGTTCCTCACATCGCTCTCTCAGAGCAGGGTACCAGTCTAGAGTCCTCACCTCATCTCTCTCAGATCAGGGTACCAGTCTAGAGTCCTCACCTGGTCTCTCTCAGATCAGGGTACCAGTCTAGAGCCCTCATCTGGTCTCTCCCAGATCAGGGTACCAGTCTAGAAGCGTCGGAAGCCGGTTTCCAACGCATTTCGGAAGAAGCATACAGAGGCCTTTAGCCACGGTGCTAGCTTAAGTGTACCTTCCTTATTTCATCTCCCTCCACCCTCCCTCCCTCCTCCCTCCCCCAGTGTCAGGACCTGCCCGGCTCCCAGAGCTCCTCCCCGCTCAGTCACCTGGACTCCTACAGCGGCCGCTCCACCGACCTGCTGCTGCCAGAACCGACCCGCAAGAAGAGCGCCGACCTGGAGTACGACACCGCCGCCGGAACCACCGCCGCCGCCGCCGCCGGCCAGAGAGGCCGCAGTGAGCGGACTCACAGAACGCACGTAGGTTCCCACGCTGTGGTTCATCTTAAAAAGCTTTTAACTCCATTCACCCTCAGAAATGTATTGAGTGTATGATCAATACGGCTCATTGTTATTAAGACTCTTTATTGCCAAGTACAATGGAATGCTTACTCCCCATTCACTCCTGCAGTATCTGGCAACATAAATTCTAAACAATAAGTAAAAGTAAGTACATACTAGAGTAAGTACAGTAAAAGTGAGTAAAGGAGAGCATATTTGTGCATAACAGGAATACGCCCCGTATGTGTCAAAAATGCTGTTGTAGTATAAATCTTGAAATAAATTGGGAAAACGTTAACGCTGTATATACTTGTCTCTACATTGAACAACTTTTGACTGGGTTGAATACGTTGCCAGTTACTTACCTAGTAGTACCGACCTATGGGTACACATGCGTGGTTTGAGGCCTGTGGCTGTTTCTTTACTCCAGGAGCGGAACGAGGACCGGTACCGGGAGCCCCGTCTCACCCTGCGGCCCCCCAGCCAGGCGGCCCCCTACGCCCCGGTCCAGAACTGGCACCACCAGCCCGAGAAGCTCATCTTTGAGTCCTGCGGCTACGAGGCCAACGTACGGACCGTCGTAGACCCCCAGCGCCCCCCTGTTGTTGTTGGTTTTAGATGCTTATAATAATCGTCATCATTGCTGTGCGGATGCTAACCTTGTATGCATGTTCTTCTGTCTGTCTGTCTCTCTGTTTGCCTCTCTGTCTGTCTGTCTCTGTCTTTGGATGTCTGTCTGTCTCTGTCTGTCTGTCTGTCTGTCTGTCTGTCTGTCTGTCTGCCTGCAGTACTTGGGCTCCATGCTCATCAAGGAACTACGGGGCACCGATTCTACGCAGGACGCTTGTGCCAAAATGAGGGTATGGTCGAGTCCTATTAATTGAGCACTCATAATTGCTAGGTTAATAGAACAGGTTACAATCACTCATAGTTGCTAGGTTAATTCTGTGTGGGGGACGGAATTGAACCCGGGTCGCTACAAGGTGTGTTGCTTACTCCTAGCGGGTTGAGCCACCAAGCCACTGCCCATGAGCAAGGGCTTTTTTATGCGGGGTGAAAAATATCTACCTCAGTGATACCTCCACCGATTGATATATACTGATATTCTCTATTTATTTCTCCGTTTCCTTCTTCGTCTTCTCCTTCTCTGTCCAGAGATCGACGGAGCAGATGAGGAAGGTGCCGACCATCATCCTGTCCATCACCTACAAGGGGGTGAAGTTCATCGACGCAGCCAATAAGGTTTGACCCTTGAACCCCCCCGCCCCCCACACACCGTTGTCCCTGGTATTCACACAGGGGCTTTATAAGCCGTGATGGTCGACTGTAGACAGGAACGAGTACAGAAGAAGTCTTTACGGGACAGATAAGGGCAGATCCTTGTCTGTGACTGATTTCTCCATGACAACCTTGCTTGACAACAACCGGTCTCACCTCAGGACACACGTGTTATTGGTCATTAAGTCCTGACCCAAAAATATGAACATCTATTGACCAATATCGCAGTAATCACCAATAATCGGCAACGCCTTTGTGTACTGTTAAAAACATTGCGCGAACATAAAGCCAACGATCGTGGCTAAACTCCATGAAACGGTGAAGCCACTGAAACGTGAATTAACATTGAATCATCAGTGAGTTAACGGGCTTCTTCCTGGAGATTATTACGACCCGCTCAGAAAGCCCAGCGAGTCGGGACCCACTTACGGGCCGAGACCCGCCGGTGGAAAATCACGGTTTAGTGCCTGCTTTAGATTCTACGATATCTCCTTCTGGTCAAAGGCTGCAAACCTGCTGGCTGTCTGCACACGTTGACCAGGACGCCGGAGCTTTTACCGAAATTCATTTGGCGTCGTAAAATCGTTGTAATCGTCTGTCTGCTTTCGCCTCTCCTGCTGATTAAAACCACAAGGACAGGATTCAAAGCTCATATTTTATCACTTCCTTCTTCTTTTCTTCCAAGGTGACTTCAATCTCTATCAACGATATGCATTAATACAATGCATCTTTAAGACGAGGTATTTGTTGTTCTTTGACACCTATGGAATACGTCAAAAGGTGACTTAAATATTATTCGAATTGGTGGTTTGCCTGTCGATTAGGCATTTCCACGTCCTGTTCTGTTCCCGGATCTTCCGCGTGTTCTTGAGCTGTTTTGGTTCCTCCTTCTTCTTCTGCGCAGCATATCATCGCGGAGCACGAGATCCGGAACATCTCGTGCGCCGCCCAGGACCCGGAGGACCTGTGCACGTTTGCCTACATCACCAAGGACCTGCAGACCAGCCACCACTACTGCCACGTGTTCAGCACCGTGGACGTGGTGAGAGCCGGCCATCACCTCTCATCCATCGCGTGTGTGTGTGTGTGTGCGTGTGTGTGTGTGTGTGTGTGTGTGTGTGCGCGTGCCGTGCGCGTGCGTGGTGTGTGTTCAAACGATGTTGAAAGGAGGTGAAACTCTCTCATTGCATCTCGCCCTGGTGTCTGGTTCTCATTCCACTTTCCTGTCTGGAGCGGGATGAGTTGAACTTGAAAGCACGCTCACTTGGGCTAGCGGACACCTTTAAGAGAGAGTGGGTGTGTGTGTGTGGTGTGTGTGTGGTGGTGTGGGTGTGTGGTGTGGGGTGTGTGTGGTGTGGTGTGTGTGTGTGTGTGTGTGTGTGTGTGTGTGTGTGTGTGTGTGTGTGTGTGTGTGTGTGTGTGAGTGACACAAGGCATTTGTTGTTGTTTTTTTCTTCCTGATCCATCTCGAGCTGAGCTCCTACCCACAATTCCTTGTGTCAGAGTTGTGTTTTATTTTCAGCAAGTCGTCCCCGGGCGACATCGGTGCCTCAGGGGCCGCTGGCATGTGTTTAATTTGCCTTCCCGCTATGAAAGACCCAATAATCCTAAATAGCCGTTCAAACTGTGTCGATAGAGATGTTACTTCCCACCCCGTCTCATGCATCTACAGTGACGAACAGAGCAAACCAACGGCAGCTATTTCATTGCTCTCTCACCTCTGTCCCCGCCCCCCCCCCCCCCCCCCCCCCCTTCCAGAACCTGACCTATGAGATCATCCTGACGCTGGGACAGGCGTTCGAGGTGGCCTATCAGCTGGCGCTCCAGGCGCAGAGGACGAAGCAGCACCACCACAGCGTCCCGGCGGGCCCCGGGTCAGAGGTCATCGACACCACGTCGAGCCGCCCGGTACCGAAACCCCGGGTCAGCGTGCGGAAGTCCGGGGTGGGTGGCCGAACGCTTCTCTGACGGGAGCGACGGTTTTGACACGTTTTGTTGGACCGGAATTCAAAAAGGCGTCGGTTCGGAGAATGCCGTTCATAATGGTGTTATCTGAAGCTTGCCTTTAAGTGTTACCCTTTAAATCGTTACGAGAGGCGAGAGAAACTCGATGCTGGACGTAAGATAGAAGATAATCAAACTACTGGGATCTCTGATGTGTTTCTTCGCAAATTAAATGAACCCACTGTGAGTTGGAGGTGTTTAAGAAAATGGCTCCACCGCCTCTCTCCTCCTAGTCCTTCCCGTCTGTCTGTCTGTCTCTTCCTGTCTGTCTGTCTGTCTCTCTGTCTGTCTGTCTGTCTCTCCTCCCTTTCCTTCGTTTCCTCCCACCCCGTTTCTACCTGAAGACTTTTCTGCTGTTACTGTCGACTTTCTGAGCTCGTTGTCATTCTGTTGTCCTCTCTGCTCACGGCCGCCATCTCACTGAGGTCTTTCCTGTTTCCCTCCTCCTCCTCTCTCTCTCTCTCTCTCTCTCTCTCTCTCTCCTCTCTTTCGTCTCTCTCTCTTCTCTCTCTCTTCTCTCTCTCTCCTCTCCTTCTCTCTCTCTCCTCTGTCCACCTCCTTCTCCCTCTCTCCTCCTTCCTCCTCCTTGCTTCTTCCACATCCTCCTCCTCTTCCCCTCTCTCTCTCTCTTCCTCCTCCTCCCTCTCTCCTCCGTCCTCATCCCTCCGTCTCTCGCTCCTCCACATCGTCCTTTTCCTCTCTCTTCTTCCTCCTTCTCCTCTTCCTCTCTCTCTCCTCCCCTCGCCTTCTTCCTCCCTCCTCCTCCAGGACTCTCCTCCTCTGGACACTCGTTGCTGTGTGTGTTACTCCTGCACCCCTCTCCGTCCCTCCTTACCGCCGCCCCCGCCTGACTCCCAGGTGCTGCACCTGTGTCCATCCCGAGCCTCTTCAGTTTCACCTTTTATATTTATATATGTCCCCGCCCCTCCCTCTGTGTCCCCTCCCCCTGTGACTCACGACGCCCCCCTAGTGGTGGGATCTGGGAAGTGCTGAAGTTATCATTTTTATTTTTCGTTTCCTACGCTACTAGCCGGCTTTTCGTCTTTGACTTCGTTCATCTAAATGCCACTGATTTAAAATGTTATTTATATGCGCTTGTGCTTACAGAATTGTAAAATATATCAAGGGGGTTTTTTGTTGGTTTTTTTACCTACGTTGTTAGGGTTAGGGTTAGAAGTGAAAGTTGAGCTCTGCAAATATTTGTCGATAACCAAAAATGCAAACTCATCCAACCGCTCGCTCGCTGCATCCAGTAAAACCTGTGTCGGGGCGGGGGGGCGACATCGTGCACAAACACAACTGATCTATAAGATGCCTGTTGAGTGAAACAAGTTCGACTAGATTCTCACTTTAGCCGGTGTTTCACGGTCCTTTAGCTTGACGATATTTCAGTTGACATTTAAAGGTCCTTCTGTCTCTCCCGCTTTATAGTAAAATAAATGTTCTGTACAATACTCAAGGTTAAGCGTCCGTGTGTGTGTGTGTGTGTGTGTGTGTGTGTATGTGTGTGTGTGTGAGTACTGATGTGTGTGTTACGGCACGGCTGTGTGTCTTTACGCGGTTGTACCTCTGTGTCCTACCTACAGGGGGAGCTGGTGGACCAGGAGACGGACGGCCAGTCCCAGGGCAGCGCCACCTGGCTGGTGGACCCCAAGGACTCCAAACGATCCATCAGTACCAAGTACGAGACCACCATATTCTGAGGGGGGTCCTCCTCCTCCTCCTCCTCCTAACCTTCTAAACCCCGTGGGGGCCTCCTTCCACCGACTCCTTGTCTTCCCCCTCCTCCTCCTCCTCCCGTGTGCCTTTCACTGTGAATCCGCTCCTCTGCTCCTCCTCTGCGGACTGGATCACCTGTCCTCACCTGTCGATGACCCCCCCAACCTTAACCACCGCCCTCACCTCGCTCCCCCGCCGCCACGCCCCTGCTGCCGCCACCCCCTTCCCCCTCCCCTCCCCCTCCCTTATCTCCACGCCGTCCAATGCCGCCACCGCTGGAGAGAGAGAGAAAGAGAGAGAGAGAGAGAAGGATCCCGCCTTGTCCTCTCGGGGGGGGGGACGCTAGCTGTTAGCCTCCCGCTATTAGCCTGTGTAGCACACTCGCCCCTCACACCCCGAGAACCCCCCCGGTGGTGTCACGCCGCCGCCGCCGCTGCTGGATTCCCGCCACCGCTTCGTCCTCCTGAGACGCTACAACGCCGCCGCCGCCCCCCACCCCCCCGCCATGTGACTCTCTTCCGTTTCGTAGCGCTAGTCACATTTGTTATGCTAGTTAGCACGCCTGCTAATCGCCAACTCCTCTCACTCCACTCCTCTCCTCTCCAAGCCTCCCCCCCCCCCAGCTGTTATATTATATTCTTTTTTTATTTCCCTCCTTCCCTTTTTGTGGGTATTTTGCGTTTTTTCTCGTCTTCTTCTTCTCCTTCTCACCTTCTGACTCCGTGTTCTTCTTCTCCTCCTCCTCCTCCTCCTCTCGCCACCAGCAGGAGACGACAGCTCTGACGGATTCTGTCTCCCTCTTCCGTTCCTCCCGGCCTCCCCGCTCAACTCCCCCCCCTCCCCCACTCCAGTGTTGAGATCGGACTGAAAGAGCAGTCTAGGATGAACTGGTCCATCCCGGAGTCCTTGGTCCTGGTTCCTGGGTCCTGGGTGCACACCGGGTTTCTCGGGTGAAAAACAAACACCTGGTTGAAACTTTTTGTTTCTTCCTCCTCCTCCTCTTCCTCCTCCTGCCGCCTCCTCCTCTATGCATCATTCGGATGTCCATTTGGCAGACGTTGTGGCCTGCGGGTTGCCGTTGCCAAAATGGCGGTACATTCTGGTCCGGATGAGATTGGACCGGGTCCCAGACATCCCGGGAAGGAAGTTGTGCGGGGCGGACTAGCTTTGATAAAGGAGGGAGAGAGAGAGAGGAGAGAGGAGAGAGAGAGAGAGGAGAGGCGGCTTCTCTCGTCCAGAACATGTCGCGTACGTTCTGAAGTTTGCACTTCCAAAGAGGACCACATTGCTAACACTGTGATGGAGGCCCAGCGAAGAACAGTAGACTGCTGGAGCCTCTGATCTGGAGTGAGGGACGAGACGCGAGAGGACAACGCAGAGGACTCACACTGGCAGAGAGAGAGAGAGAGAGAGAGAGAGGGGGAGAGAGAGATGAGTGCATGTTGTTGAATACGTTTCCGAACCCTTGGTTTTTGCCAAAAACCCGTCTAAGACTGGCATTGCCTTTCTCTCCGTCTCCCGGGCCGCACCAGAACTTGAACACCCGACCCGGTTTTCTTTTGTTGATTCATATTTTGTTTCTTGCGTGTACAAAAAAAATTAAGCACTTTTTCTCCCCCCCCCCTCAATATCTTTCAGAATGCTTCCATCTCTGTTCTGTTCTGTTCTGTTCTTTCTTCTCTCTCTCTCTCTCTTGTTCTGCTCAACCGTGGGAAATGCCTTATTGTGTTCATTCTGTTGCCAAGACCACTTTTGTTTTTGCAAGCCGCCAAGTTAATGTTTAAACTTTGGTTTAAAAGAGTTAATCATCGCCTTGGAAACCCAAATCAATACTGCTGCATTGTGTCCGTCGGTGTGTATTTTTCCATTGTTTGTCTTTGTTTTAACCCGACCGATTTGTGTGCATGTCCACCCCGCCCTCCCCTCTCTCTCCTCCCCTCTCTCCTCCCCTCCCTCCACACTTCCTCTATAGCTAAACCACCAGCCTGTGGCAGAGAAGACAATGCATTGTGGGTAGGGTGCTTTTTTTTTTTTTCAACGTGGGCGGGATTGAGCTGCGTCTGCGGATCGCGGCGTCTTTTTGGGGGGGGGCGTGTCGCCGAACCCACAGCGTGATGATCCGGGATGGGATGGGGATGGGATGGGATGGTTGGTGGGGGGCTGGCTCACACTACTGGGGCAGAGAGAGGGGGGGCGCTTGCCTGCGGACTTGAAAAGAACCCCCCCCCCCCCCCCCCGCGGTGACGAGGCCCCCCCCGGTGACCGAGGCCCCCCCCCCCAGCCTCCCTGACACCCCGCACCGCTCTCGCTCTCTAAACAGCGCTACTACAAGATCGAGTCTAAAGCCTCATCCATGTCTCTCACATCAAACTAACTTAAGTGTGTCCATTCCATGAGCAGTTGTGGTGGCTCTCGGTCGAGCAGCAGCCAGATCTATCGCTCTATATTCTGTTTTTCCTTTTGTCTGTCCTTGTGTCGGGCGATTCTTTGTAGCTCATTGTTTACCCCCCGTAAAGGAAAAACCGGTACTGGTCTGAAAGTCTGTGTGGTCTGTGTGTGTGTGTGTGTGTGTGTGTGTGTGTGTGTGAAACAACAACAACAACAACAACCGACGAACGAACGAACAAACAAATCCGGGATCCGTTAAGCAAAAAAAATAAAAACGGTTCCGCGAGAAACACATTTCACGCAAGAAACGTGATCACCTGCAAGTCCCCACACCTGTCCAGGTACGGTCCGCCTGTCCTGTCCAGGTACGGTCCGCCTGTCCTGTCCAGGTACGGTCCGCCTGTCCCTGCACTAGAATGACCACATGTCCAGGACATGCTGTAGCTCACCCTTACTGCCACCGCTTCATCTTCATCCACCGCCACTGACTTCGCCTTCTTCAATATACGCGGGGAGATGAACCCGCGGTACAAACTGCGGTACAAACTCTTTGTTTTTTTTGTTTTTTTAATGGAAGTGGGTGTGGCTTTTAATTTCGTCGTTTTTTTTGTTGCTTTAGCCCGTTTCTACAGGACGGGGATCGGTCCTCGTAGACCCGCTGGAAACTGGGGGGTCGCCCGGGGTCAGCGAAGGGCTTCCGTAAACCGCGCTTAGCTTCTGTTTACTTCGTGTGCCCCCACCACACCACACAGCGTTTGGTTGATTCTCCAAAACCTTGCCGCCCTCGTTACCGCTTCTGGTTGGTTTCGGTCTCGGGTTTTCTGTCATTATAATTTTAAGCTGCAGGAACAGGTGTGTGTGTTGTGGGGGGGGGGGGGGGGGGGGAGGGGGGGGGCTTCATGCAAGTGTTCTGCCCAGTCTGCGTGTGGTGTGTGTGTGTGTGTGTGTGTGTGTGTTGAATGTTAGTGGTACTATTTTTATTAGCTGTGCGCGTGCGTGCTGTGCGCGCGTGTGTGTGTGTGGTGTGTGTGTGTGTGTGTGTGTGTGTGTTGTGTGTGTGTGGTGTGGTGTGTGTGTGTGTGTGTGTGTGTGGTGTGTGGTGTGTGTGTGTGTGTGTGTGTGTGTGTGTGTGTGCGTGGTGTGTGTGGGTACCTAAAGTGAATCAGGTGTCGGGGAGGGGGGGCAGTAGCAGACCTGCTTGGTGTTGCCGTGGGCAACCTGCAGCCCCCCCTGGTGGTGGTCCACAATACGCTTTGCACATCGCTAAGGATTTAGTAATAGGTACAGTGGGGACTAATCGGTTATTAATAATAATAATAATAAAATAATAATATTGATGATGAAGATGACTACGATGGGAATGACGTTGTGCATATGGATCTAGCAGTTTGTATTTTGATACTTGAATGATTTTGCTTTTATAGATATCTATATGTAATGTATGTATGTATGTATGTATGTATTTTTTTGACACGTATGTCGAGAGAGCAACAAAGGATGACAAGGTTCTACATATCATTAATAAAAAGCCTGTGATTAAAAAAAAAAAAAAGACTGAGAAAATAATGACTCAGTCGAGGGACCTCACGTAAAAAAAATTAAATATATATATATATATACATAAAAAAAAGATTGTAAATAATCTTGGGCTTCCGGTCTTTTTTTAATGATGATTATTATTTTTCATAAGTGTACGACTAATAAATGGCGCAAATCTGAACGATCATTTGTCTTTTGTCTTATTTGTCGTTGTATTATATTATTTGTGTTACAGTATGTGTGTGACTGTGCAGATTGGACCACATTCTGGACACGGGGACACGATTGTAATCACGTCCCATGGTTCACAGACACGTGGGTAATAATGGGTGTACAGTACGATAATGGATGTACAGTACGATAATGGATGGTCAGCAGGGGTAGGCTCTGTGGGAACCGGATGCGAGACGCTTGACTGTTTGGACTCGAGCTGAGATGTAGAACAGAAGTACAAACAGCTTCAACAAACACATGATAAGGAGTTACCTGGAACCGGCCCACACATCCCCGTGTGTGTGTGTGTGTATGTGTGTGTGTGTGTGTGTGTGTGTGTGTGTGTGTGTGTGTGTGTGTGTGTGTGTGTGTGTGTGTGTGTGTGTGTGTGTGTGTGTGTGTGTGTGTGTGTGTGTGTGTGTGTGTGTGTGTGTGTGTCCTGTGTTGAGTCGATGTGTCAGATGCTGCAGGAATGCGTAGATATTGATCCTGCTGAGTGTAGTATAGTAAGACGGGGGTATTGATAGTGTTAAGATATTGATCACACAGTAGGCCAGCCTATCTCGCACCGTCGCTTAAAATGAAATGTGAGGCAGACGTTGGGTAGAAGGCCCTTTTGTCGTCGTCGTTGCATAACGCTGTGCCTGTAGGCCGGGGTGCAGCCAGCCTGTGTGTGTGTGTGTGTGTGTGCGCTGGTTATGAGCGCTCATAAACCAAACCGATTCAACTTAATCCCAATTCATTGTCGGCGTCCGTGCGGCAAAAAAAACGGAACAGGTTTGACAAAAGGGAACCTGAGAGTTTGGTTTGGTTGTCCGGTGCCACCGGTCTACTGCGCTGTGTGAGAGTCGCCTCATTAACAGATACACAAATATTGACCTTTTATGGATGGAATAGCAATCTATTGTTCTTTGGAGAATGGATGTCCTGAATGAAGATATGTTTCAGGGAACACACGCATGTGTCCCATTAAAGTTATTCTATGCTATTCTTTTTAAGGTTAATCTTATTATGTATCACCACTGATCCTTCTTGTATTGATGTATTGTATTGTTTTCTGGGCTTGACCATCTCAAACTCGTCCTCCGATTGGCCCAAAACGCTCCCAGGATGGAAAGTGGCTCACCTGGTTGGAATGGAGCACCTGGGCCCCGCCCCCTCATTTAAATACACGCAGGTAAAGCTTCAGGGTGGGACGCAGCAGCAGCGGCTCAATGGACTATCCCACTATCCCAGGACCTGATGTTCTACTTCTCTCCTTGTAGTTGTTCCACTTTTTGAGGCTTTATCGGATGTGGTGTTGAGTTGAGTGATGGTGAGTTGTTTATCACTGATTATCTGTCATCTCTATATTTATAGTTTGTGTTTTGTGTGGTGTTTCTGTCGACCATCATGCATATAGGAGGGTACAGTAGAAAATAAAGTAGTGTGTGTGTGTGTGAGAGAGAGAGAGTGTGTGTTCATTTATTCTGTTTCTGAGTTCAAGGCTGTGTTGATTCTAAAATAGATCATGGATTTGGGGGAATTCACAAATCAATTAAAATATTCATGTGCATGAACTCTCTCAACCATCAGGACGACAGGCCGGAGAGCCGGGCTAAAACATTAATGATTCTCTGGAACGAAGGATTGCCCAACATCTTCCTCCTGACTCTGGTGTTTACATATTAATCATTAACCCCCTCTTATGGATCCTGACTACACACCCATTCCATTATTGACACGGTTATTACACAGTGTGCTAGTCTACCCACAGAGAGGTTCCCCCGGAGGCTCAGACTCGTAGGTCTGCCTCCATTTGATCTCACCTTATAATAAAGTGACCTCGGTATCAAAGCTTGCGTTGACCTCACGGTACGTCTCACGGTTCATGTTCAGTCCTCTGGGCTTTGTTGGCAGCCCAACGCACCGAAACAAAGTACAGTAAAGTGCGTTAAGGCGACGAAAAGCAGGCAAAGCGACATTCCTGCGTCTACTTAACTCTCGTCTCGGGCCTTGCAGGGGTGTAACGCAGCAGGTGCAGCTCCCTGTCTGTCTCTTCTGCCTGGCCTGTCGGTCTGTCTGTCTGTCTGTCTGCCTGCTCTGTGGTGAGTCTGTCTGTCTGTCTGTCTGTCTGTCTGCAGGTGAGTCTGTCTGTCTGCCTGCCTGTCTGTCTGTCTGTCTGGCAGGTGAGTCTGTCTGTCTGCCTGTCTGTCTGCCTGCCTGCCTATCGTGTCTGTCTGTCTGCCTGTCTGTTGCATGTGAGTCTGTCCTGTCTGTCTGTCTGTCTGCAGGTGACTTGGCCCCTGTTGGCTCAGGGAATAGACTGGTGTTTTAACGCCACTAATTGGGTCTGCGGCCACCTGGTCGTGTCGTGTCCTTGGCTGGGCGGGGGTTTGGTGGCTGGCTGGATGGATGGATGGATGGATGGATCACGTGACCATGAAGGGACTCACCTGTCGCCCGTCACCTGTGCTATTGTTGTCATCACGGGGAGGCCGTCCGTGTCTGCATGTCAACAGGCCCGTATTGTGCCGCCGTTGTCCGACATCCATGGCTTATATTTGTACTGTTTCGGTGCGGGTGAATGGAAAGAAAACATTACATCATCGCCGCCCTCATCATCCTCCTCATCATCATCATCATCCTCATCGTCAGTCGTGGCCCGATAACGACCACGGTGGCTTCAATTGCTTTATGTAGGTTTAGGTTTAGGTTCATTTAAATACGGGAGTTGTTGCTCACACTAAACAAACGACTCACTTCCCAGAAGGGTGTGTGTGTGTGTGTGTGTGTGTGTGTGTGTGTGTGTGCGCATGTGTGTGTGTGTCTGGTGATGGGGGAGATAAGGGTCGCCACAGCATTTGTTTAGGCCTGCTGGTTTTACATATTGTATGGGTCCAATGTCGTCATAACGGACGACACACTAGTACGACACAAGCGTCTCGTTATTCCCGGTAACGCACCGTGATGAGTGCACATTCACGTCCACCGAGAAGGTATTGTGTGTAGGCTACGGTCGGCGCATTTCAACCAGACACACCTGTACCTGTACCTGTACCTGCATGTGCGTGCCGAGCCAGCGACACAACAGGTTGTAAAATCTTTTGTCGCGGAGATGTTTATAGAAAGGTGTGACTCAGGACTCGGGGGTTTGGTTTTTTTGATTCTCCCATATTTGACCGTGTGTGTGAGACACAATTACATATCTGGCGTTGGCTCACCTCTGGGGGGAGCTGAACGAGGCCTACGACTCGGAAACAAGGAGAGAATAGGCCTGCCTGTGTGTGTGTGTGTGTGTGTTGTGTGTGACCGCACACACACACACACACACACACACAACAACAAGCGAGTAGTGTTGTGCTGAAAGCTTACACCGAGTATCGAGTGTTCCGGCCCCGCGATGCGTGACATGATAACGACGCGCCGGTCGTTGCCACACAATGTAAAGTATGGCCACGGCGCGGCTGTGTCGTGTCGTGTGTAATTGTGGTTTTTTTTTTTACTGTTAACCGCAAGAAAACTTGGTGACAGGACGTGTCACCAAGCGAAGCTGCAGGTGGTGAATGGAATGTCAAGTCAACTTAATTGTATTTGTATATCCCTTAATCACAGCTCCAGTCTCAAAGGGCTTTACAGGCCGTATGATTATGACACCGCCGCTCTCTTAATTAACAAGGAAGAAACCTGGAGAAGGAGCTCAGAGTGGGGGGATCCTTCCTTAACATCCAGGGACGGTTCAGAGTGCAACGGGTGTCATACCCATTTCCTGAGAGGACACAGAAGCATTACAAAGGGGTAACAAAGTATTACAATTAAATAGCAATTATATAACGATTATATAAGCGACAAAGTACAAATAGTAAATGGAATAGTAATGTTGTGATGCGGTGCCGGCTGGAGAGCGAGCTGCTAGCCGTCAGGTGGGGTGGCCAGCAGGTGTCCAGTCACGATCACAGCAACACCCTAAAAATTGGAGACAACATGACAAATGTGATTCCAGTTCTGTGTTGTCGTTGTCGTTGTTGTTGTTGACAGGTTACTCGTCCGACTGCAGTGATATCGTTAAACGGAGACATAAGAGGCCCCTAGGAGCCCTCCGGGCCCCCCCGACGGCGGGCACCTCATCACCGTTGGCCTGTGCGATGCCCAAGAGCGACACGTGGCCCGGCGGCGTCGTTACCACGGAACCTTCTTCTGGCACCGAGATGGACAGCGCCGGGAGCGCGGACAGCGTGATCAGCACCGTCTCCGGCTCTGTGAGTCCTGCTACTGCTGCTGCTGCTCGTGGTTGAACACGTGACGTGGATTTTTATTTTGAGGAGTTTTATTTTGCCGTTTTATGGGGCAGGAGACGGGGAAGAGAGACAGGAAACTGGGCTGAAGGTTGACCAGGAATTGCGGCGAGCATATAATAGGACCACAGGTGGGAATCGAACCTGCGGCCGCCACGAGGAGTATTGACACAAAATAATGGCCCGGCCTCGATGACTACTGCTGTGGCTTAGTCAATCGACTTAAATAGATGTGTACAAAAAAAGTTACGACAGTCCATATAGCCCTTTTGTATTCGTTTCCCCCGGCTATTTTTCCTCCGCGCGACGTCGGCAATGCAAATCCGATATAAAATCTGTGACTGTCCAGCGATACTACGCGTTGAATAAACAGGTCTAGGTTTGATAGATTATAGCGGAGATGTCCTCGCTTTTGAAACCCGAACGACATGTTTTTGAAATGAAGACGAATATTACGCTATTCGATCCAAGTATTTTCGGGCGGCGGAATCGGATTGCCCGCCGTCGAAGGTGTCGTTTCGGCTGCCGTCGCTCGCGGCTCAAAGCTTGACCCACTTCTCAAGCCTAAACTTGGCAACAATTTAGCCCTAAATGGGATAAAGAGAGCTCGTAACACAGGTAGACCTTTGTGTGGACTTCTGCCTAACTCGTCTCATCGTCTTGTGTGTGCTTGGGGACCCCGGGGGACAGAGTGTGGACAGTCTGCAGCACCTCTCCGCGGCAGAGAGGCGAGCATATAATAGGACCACAGGTGGGAATCGAACCTGCGGCCGCCACGAGGAGTATTGACACAAAATAATGGCCCGGCCTCGATGACTACTGCTGTGCTTAGTCATCGACTTAATAGATGTGTACAAAAGAAGTTACGACAGTCATAAGCACTTTTGTATTTCGTTTCCGGCTATTTTTCCTCCGCGAGCGTCGCATGCAATCCGATATAAAAATCTGTGACAGTCAGCGATATACGTGTTGAATAAACAGGTCTGGTTTGTAGATTATAGCAGAGACGTCTCGCTTTGAAACCCGAAGACATGTTTTTGAAATGAAGACGATATTCGCTATTCGATCCAAGTATTTTCACTTGCCGTCGCTCGCGGCTCAAAGCTTGACCCACTTCTCAAGCCTAAACTTGGCAACAATTTAGCCCCTAAATGGGATAAAGGGAGCTCGTAACACAGGTAGGCCTTTGTGTGGAGTTCCCGTATCATCAGCGCAGGAACCGAAAAAAAGTGCCGATCCCGAGTCGACTTCCGCCTAACTCGTCTCGTCGTCTTGTGTGTGTGCTTGGGGACCCCGGGGGACAGAGTGTGGACAGTCTGCAGCACCTCTCCGCGGCAGAGAGGGAGTGTCTCATGTATCTGGAGGAAACTATCGACTCGCTGGACGTGGAGGAGGACAGCGGACTGTCCAATGACGAGCCGGAGACGTCGCGTCGGGCGGCCGGTAACTCCGACCACCACCACCACCACCACCACCACTTCTCAAACGATGTGGATCAGGGAGAAGCAGGTGATTATTATGACGGTTAACCCAGCGACATGCGGTCTGTCTCTCTCTTGTGTATGCATCCAAAATTGAACCAAAACTGTGTTTGTGAATGATGCTTTGTTGTTGCAGACTCTGGAAGGGTCCAGAAGTTGCTCCTGCATCATGGGGTTCCCACACCCCTTCTCCTGGCCAACGGATCCACGAACCTCCCTCAGACGGCCCCAGCGGATGTCCACGAACACAAAAACCCTGAGGTGCCAAACAACTTGAAAGCTCTTCTGCTGGAAACAAACACAGGAGATTTGGAAACCTCTCAGACACCCTGTGTCCAAGTCCCTCCTGACTCCCTGACTGACATCTGCCCACCGGCTCCTCAAGTGAAGACGTTGGCTTCAGCGGCTAACGATGACCATAACCACAGCGCCCCCTCGGAGGCTAAGGTTGATCCGGTTCGGTCCGACCCACAGCCCGAGACAGACCTGGTTTTGATCCCCCCTCCGTCGGACTTCATGGATGAACCACCCCCTCCGCCACAGCCCGAGGCGCGGCTGCATCCCCCTATGCCAGTCAAGACTGCCGTTAAAAACAAGCTTATTGATTTGGAGGAGGTCCGCAAGAGAGCCTCGCTGATGAGAACTCCTGTGAGCCCTGACGTTATCCACCAACCAGTTCCAGACAAGTCTGTGGTGGCAGACAAGCCTGAGAGCCCCAGTGCACTGGCCCCCTCAACCTCAACCCCAACCTCAGCCAGCCTTCCTCCGGAGGTCCCTGAACCCAGGAGCCCACCTGCCGTGGCCCCTAAGCCCAAGAAACTTCCCTCCAACATCATTTTAAAGTCCCACAAGCCTTCTGCCGACGCTAACTTCTCCTCACCTGCCGGAGACCGGCTGCAGTCGGACGCCCAGGTCCGCATGGAAGCACTCAGAAAACTTGGTCTTCTCAAGGACGATGAAGCAGACTTGGACCATCGCCCGAGTCTCTCAAGTCCCAACTCCAGGAAATCTTGGGCAGCCCCTCTGTCTCCGCTCAGTCCACCAGCAGCTCGCCAGACTCCACCACCGCCTTCAACACGACCACTATCCACTCCGACCATTTCCACCGACACAGTGGCTGTCTCCGTTCCGTCCCCTTCCATGGGCAGAGGTTCACCACAGGACACCGTGACTTCGACGCCCGCAGCTCAGGCCACAGATATTCTCCCGGTGCCGGCTGCTTTCAGTGACACCGCTGAACCGCCCTCCTCCAAACATTACAGCGGTGAAGCAACTCCCGCCAGGAGAGTCACCTCCGAGCCTACCGTTCGCACTCGTGTCAAATCCGCCACCTTTGAGCACTCGGGGACGGGCTTGGTCCTCCACGGGTCTGGCGGCGCCGACCGAGACGAAAGCGCCGACCACAGACACGCCGAGCTGCGCAACAGCCGCCCGCGGCCGGCCTCTCTGGGCTCCGGGAAGGACTTCTCAAGTGTGAAGGTCGAGGCGTTAGCGCCCGGCTCCAGGGACGCCAACGCCAGGAGGTCCACCACGGCCATCGCCCCCGTCTCGCAGAGCGCCGGGGAGTCCCAGGGGGGCGTGTCTCGATACCACGGCGTCAGCGTGGTCATCTGCCCGCAGGCAGAGCACGACGAGGGCCGCAGAAAGGCTCTGAAGAAACTGGGTCTGATCAAGGACTAGCCAAGAGATACTACTCAGAGATACGGAACTACCCAGAGATACTACCGAGAGATACTACCCAGAGATACTACCCAGAGATACTACTCGGAGATACTACCGAGAGATACGAACCTACCCAGAGATACAGAACTACCCAGAGATACTACCCAGAGATACTACCCAGAGATACTACCCAGAGATACTACCCAGAGATACGGAACTACCCAGAGATACTACCCAGAGATACTACCCAGAGATACTACTCGGAGATACTACCCAGAGATACGGAACTACCCAGAGATACTACCCAGAGATACGGAACTACCCAGAGATACTACCCAGAGATACTACCCAGAGATACTACCGAGAGATACTACCCAGAGATACGGAACTACCCAGAGATACTACCCAGAGATACTACCCAGAGATACTACCGAGAGATACTACCCAGAGATACGGAACTACCCAGAGATACTACCCAGAGATACGAACCTACCCAGAGATACTACCCAGAGATACTACCCAGAGATACTACTCGGAGATACTACCGAGAGATATGAACCTACCCAGAAATACGGAACTACCCAGAGATACTACCCAGAGATACTACCCAGAGATACTAGACTAGCAGTCTCTGTCGTGTCTTTTCAAGGGCAACCGTACTTTAAAATGGTTCCTACATTTTTTCTTGTATTTTTGTGCATACATACAATGAGCGAGGGCATTTTAAGACATTTTAAGCGTCAAATCATGTTTTAATGTAGGCTGTGTCTATATTTAAAGTAGCATCTATTGGGTCCAAAGCACCTTTGTTATTTTGGTTATTTATCATGGAAACACTTTTTTTAACTGCTTTCATAAATTAGATTATTTTTTGCTTGCTCGTAGTGCTGGGAGCTTAATGTTCGTACAAATCATGATGCATGTTGTTTTTATTACACATTACCGAAAGAAAAGGAGAGAATTGACGCCTCACTTGTCAGTAGCTTTTGGATAAAGTGTCTGCTAAACGTAACTGAAGTAAATGTAAAGCGAGGCTCGAGTGTTTGGCGATAACGGGGACGCACAGAAGGATTTCCGACACTGATTTCTTATTTATATTGAAAAGAAATGCATCGGCCCCCTTAATAAAAAGAGTTTTAATATACAGTTTATTATTTGTATAGTGTACAGTACTGCATGAATTCCCAAATCAATCATGGTGATTTGGGAATTCCACAAGGTGCCTTTCGAAGGACAACCTGGTTCTCAAACGTAACGACACGTAAAATGCAAAACAAAATGTTCTTCTTTTTCTTCTCTGAGAGATGAAACCACACACACACACACACACACACACACACACACACACACACACACACACACACACACACACACACACACACACCAATGCTCCCGTCCGCCTATTCGCTCTGCAGTCCCCGGCCGGGCCTTCTGTGTAGCCGGTGGCGGATAAGAATCTGAAACATGCAGTTTGCGTGGTCCCAGCAATGACGCACACGCTAAAACCTCACTACCATGTTACTGCTGCTGCTCACCCTCCCCCTCACCCTCACCCTCCCCCTCACCCTCCCCCTGGGACATTTAACTGCATATTGTTGTATTAAGGGAACCTCGTCCGTCACGCTCGGGGGGGGGGAGATTCGGACGTGATATGCAAAGTGGATGTAAAATGTTTTTTTCCGGCACACACACACACACACACACACACACACGTCACACACACACGTCACACACACACACACGTCACACACACGACACACAACACACAGTTATGATTGACGGCTGATCACCGATGCACAACAGAGTTTTGATCAGATACCAGAAGTCATAAGTGTTGAGTCACGAGTCTCGTCACGGATGAGGCTCGTCGAGGACGTGTGTCATTTTCGTCACATTGTCCTTGAGACTCGCTCAGCGCCACGACCGTCTCTCTCTCTCCGGACTGCAGCCTCAGCACCCTGCAGTTATCTGACTGAACCGGAGGAACCGGTTCCCTGCGCTCCGGTCCGGCCTGCGAGTGGCGGCGTGTGAACCGACGGGAGGTAGAAAGTGCCGGTGGCGTTTTCCTCACAAGGCGGAACTTTCCGAGAACGTCTGCTTTTCCGGACCGAAAGGGAACGTTTTTACCGGTTTTTTTCTTCCTGTTATTGAGTGTAAGAATCGACCCTAAAGGGAACACAAGAATAGATCCCTTTTCACAGCAGTGTGTGTGCTGCTGGCTGACTTAAAGGGGACATATTATGCAAGTGGGAATGTCCACCTACAGTCGACGTATGATGACTAGATCAGTCTACCGGCCTACCCAGTGGACTGAGATAGGCCAGTTTACCGACGGCTAAACCGATCTATCTCGTCAGCGTCATACGTCTAGGGTGGACGTTCCCACTTGTGATGTCACTAAGACGGTATGGTAGTCACGTGGCAATTTGGTAGAAACGGGGGCTCGCGACGGCTCAATCACGCTCACACCCGGTGGCGTGACGATACGTCCCCTTTAACCTGCGGCGGTGCGCTGATTAGGCAACGCACCCCACCCAGCCACCCCAGACTGCGGCTGGGAACAGCTGAGGCCAATTAAGCCCAGCCACCAAACACACACACACACACACACACACACACACACACACACACACACACACACACACACACACACACACAC
>PIJE02000778.1:30617-40384 GCA_002895965.2 Coryphaenoides rupestris | reverse complement strand
CAACCCACACAGCCAGACACAAAGGCGTTGCAGCGGCTTGTTCCCCACAGAGCGGGCTGCCGTTCCGTCGAACCGAGCGAACGAAGGTGTTAGCTCCGTTGGCAGGAGCGTAGAGGGAGTTCGTCTACACCGCTGTTTTTCTCCCTTCTGGAAGCCGGATTGTCTTGCAGCCCCTTTCCAACCACAACCCCTTCACGTCCGTGGCTTCTGAATTTGTCCTCACCCTTTTCTTATACTCCCGCTTTGGCAGAGCCGATGGGTCTTGCGGAGTCGTAGCGGGCTCTCGTATTTCCACCATTATTTCCCGGAGGTCAAAGGGCGCGTTACGCGGTCGGAGTGCGCTGCGAAACAATCGCCCATGTAATCCATGTTTCTGGTTGGGATAAATTCCGAAAACCGGATTTAGTCAGGCAACAACGTCATCTATGCATTTCTTTGACCGAACCCCGGTGACTGTAGGTCGGCCGTACTCCGTCTTGCGAAAGTGTGAGAGTGCACGCCAAAGCGCTGACACCTCATCAACAAAGACACAGATCCGTAGGTCTGATACTCAAGAGCCAGTGAATGACCATTAAGCACGCACTTACTCATACTGGTTATCTCGATATGGTTTTTACATCGTATTACATATCCCACGCAATTGAATCACCATACTTTCACTAAGCTCGTTTCATTTGCGTGTGTGATCGTCGCTTTCAGTCCACATGGCTCCTGAGCTAGCGAAAAGCTAGAACCGTAGAGTTTTAGAGTGGAATACGAAGGGCGCAACGATGAACTGATTTTGCGCCCGAGGCGACGAAATGTTGATCTTGCTGATAGAGACACTGCGAAGAGATCAGGATCATAATAGATAACCATCCCGGGCTTTAACTAAGTGCAGCGGAGCTTCACACACATTCAAATATTAGTACGCCGTGGGCCGGTCGAGGATCCGCTCTCACTGTGTTGTTGCTTTGTGATTTGTTTTTGGACACGGTTGATGGTGGAATACCATCGGGCTACATCATATATACTCAAGGTATTAGGCGCCTTATTAGAGTACGTCGCCTCCCATTTTAGACCAACAATGAAAGCGAGCGGGGTTGCGAGCCCGACATCGATGTATACGCTAAGTATATAGAAACCCCAGTGTAGAAGAGACATGAACCGTTCTCACGCGCGAGTGATTGTGTTCGCGTGTGGAGTTGCAGTGTCGAGAAGGAGGGACGAAATGAGTTTGATACAGAGCGTGCGTCGACGGGTTACCTGCTGTAAACGTCCCGCGGTAGCCAGAATTAAGCCCTGCAATGCGAGCCCGAGGCCGGGGCCCGAAAGCCCGACAGCCCGGAGGGCCGGGCCTCCGGGGCCGCGGGCACTGGCCAGAGTGTTATCCCATCTTTTTTTTTTTTTTCTTTCAATTTAGCTCGGATACGGGGCCGGCTCCGGGCTTTTTTAGTCTCTCTCTCTCAATGAAATTCAGATTTAAATTCAAAGGAGGCTTATTACCAGGCGAGCAGCCAGCAGGTGAGCGTCGGTTCAGCGCCGCGTGGAAGAGTATGAGCAGGAGGGAGGACTGGAGCGCCTGGCCCGCTGAACGCGGTGGACTGCAGTTCTGTTTGCCTGTCGATGATGCGAAGTGTGACTTAGAAAAACATGTGGCGCGATGGTTTGAGAGGCGGGCTACTGTGGTTTTGTTGTGAGTTGCGACGTGTTGGCTTTGGATGTGGATGTATTCGATGCGGCGTAGCAGAGTTGTAGTGGGAGCGGCGTGGACAGTGGTCCCCACCAATGTGCGCGCACAGCCTGCCGGTTGCGTAATTCGCGGCATTCCTTTGGCGCGGAAATATCTGTGATGTCCCCACAGATGCTCCAAAACTAAATTACGCCGCGGTTGGCATCTGATGTATTATTGCTTGGAAATGGGGCCCTGTTTGTGCGGGTTCACGATGTTTATGTTTACTGCAAGGCGTTGACGTCGGGGGTGAAGACAAGGCGTCTGGTTGTGCTCTGTTGAAGAATGAGTGTAACTGGTTCGTCGCCAGCTGTCGCGTGTGGCTGTATTGTTCCGAGATGGGTTTTTTCAAGCACGTGGAATAATAAACACTTATACCGGTTTAATGTGGTGTTGTTTTTGTAGCCTATTCTCTGGAGTATTAATTTCTTAGCTAGGCCTATCTCAGACTTGAGTGTCTGATGACGTGTAGCCAGAGTGGAGTGCAACTGTTGAAGAGTCGCGCCAGGCAGGGCTGGTCGTCAGCCACTCACTTCAAGGAAAATAAAAAAGAGATATTTAACTGCGCGGGACAAGAATGCCTTCAGAACGATGTGGTGCCAAAGAGATAAGGCCTTTAGAAGAATTGAAATGAGAGACTAAAGTGTCACCGACTGTGATGGTCGATTAAAGGCGTTCAAGAGAAGGTCGGAAGTTCGAGTAACTAGACTGTCGGGCATGGAGTGGCAGACAAGTCTGACGGGTTGTGCGAGCATGTAGCGCGGCGAAATGGATGGGAGCGTGGTAAAAAGTCGTGGCGGGCTTATCGGGGGCCTGGAGAGGTTGCGTACATAATGTGGGCGGGGCCGGGCCGCGGCTGGGGCCTCAGGCTCTCTCCCGGGGGCCGGGGGAGGGGCGGCGGCGCGTCACGGGCCTACGTTTCGCAGGCGCTGCGCAAGTCCTCTAAGCCAGAGCATGGTGCGGGCACGATAGAGCAGGTGCAGGTAGCTCCGTGGGGTGGGCGCGGGGGGGGGAGGGGGAACAGCGGGGGGTTGGGCGGGCGGGGGGGGGGGGGGGGGGAGAAGGACGGTGAGGTCTGCAACACGATGACTCTGGGTTGCAGCGCGAAGAAGTCTGTTTATGCATGGAGAGCAGAGCCCGCGCGCTCCGACGCAGTGCTGTTACCAGAGAGGAGTCTTGTTGCTGTGCCGCGGGCGGGGGGGACGCGAAGAATCCTGTGGCGGGCGTCGGGAGTGGCCTGGAGTCCGGGCGAAGCCCCCTCCGGACATGCGCGATGGTGTCTGCTGTCAGGCGAGGATGGAGGTGCAGTGGGGTGTCCTTAGTTTCCGTGGGGTGGAGATGGGTAGTGGCGGAGGCCTGTAGTGTCGCGGATACTTATTGTCCAGGAGGACGTGTACAGTGTAGGCGCGAGGCGAGAATGGGGGTGGGGGGTGAGTGAAGGGGTCGATTGGCAGCGGAGGCGTCGGTGCGCACGGGGGGCGTGAGCAGGCGACGGCCGGCTCGGCGGTGTTCGGCGCTCGTCCCGGTCGGGAGGGCGACGGCGCTGCGTGGAGTGAGGCTGGATCGCGCGCGTGAAAGATGGACGGGGTAATCCGAGGCCGACGAGCGTGCGCGGCGGGGACCGCGGCGGAGTGCGAAAGGACTTGAGGGAAAGTCCGGTAGGCGGCGAGCGAGCTGTTGGTTCAAGTGGCGTACCAGAGAGTGGTGACAACTGTCGTAGAGGAACTTGGCTGGCTAACATCTGTGTGCAAGAGATGAGGTCAGGCATTTAGAAGAAGGAATAAATAAGCAAGAAAGCCGTGCGTCGGCGTACGAGAGCTGGCGCAGACACGGCAGCCATCGACGTACGGAGGGCCATTGTTGGTGAAGTGGGCGAAGGGAGGGAGAGGCGATGAATGCGGTGGGCGATGTTACATGGCGTTGATGAATGCCAGAAGGAGAGGGGGTGCGCGACGGAGTGGGCGACGGGACAACGAGACGTGAGGCGATGGAGAGAAAGGGCGCTGGGCCGAGCGAGGGCTTCACCATTTCTGGCTCAGCATTGCGGGCGGCCAATCGTGGGCGGGCCGAGCTTCAGACTGCCGAGCTCTGGTGTTCCGTGGTGGTGTTGTGTGAGCCGCGAAGGAGTCTGCTGTCTGGCGCGTCAATGGAAAGGTAGTCTGCGGACGGCGAATCAGCTGGAGTGCAGGACCTCGCGGGGCGAAAGCGGGGAACTGGGTAATGGAATAAAGTTTCGGCCGCGTGTCGCGTGATCAGGGCCGGGGAGGATGGAGCGGTCTCACGCACTCGGCGACGGAGGTCCAGCTGAGGTGAGGTCTGGGAGCGATTGCTGTGTTTGTAGGAGGAGGTTAATGGATGCCGCGGGAAGGCCTTCCGTTCCGAGTAGGGAGCTGGATTGTAGTGTCGGGCCGACAGTGGTTCTCCTCAACAGGTGGCTGAGGGACGTTGCGTGTGTAGAGACGGGGACTAAACGGGCTTGGCTGACGTGGTAACGGATGAGCAACTCGTCGGCTTCATGTTGAGACAGGGCTTGAGCGAGAAATAAATGGCTGGGAGGAGACGAGCGGGGAGTACCGGCGAGTGTGAGGCTGCGCAGCCCAGTCGACTCGCTTCTGTTGTAGGCTAGAGGCGAGAGGCCGATGGTTGGTACTGGGGCACGGCAGGCAGACCACGGCGGCTGGACCGCTGCCCCACGACCTGCACCTCGAGCGACGTTGTCGTTCTGGGCTGAGAAGGGCGTGATACAGCGGTGGTGGGAGGAGTGGTGGGGTTTGTGAGTTGGGCGAGGCCGCAGAGGCAAGGGGTGCAGACAGTTCGGAGGAGATTGGCGGTGAGAAGATATGTGTTGCTGCGAGGTGGTGCGTGGTGGTTGTGCGTTGGCGTGTGGCGCGGCGGCGTGGTGGGTGGGTGTGTGGTGTATGTGGTGGTGTGAGAAGAGAGAGAGAGGAAGGAGAGAGAGAGAGGAGGAGAAGAGGAGAGAGGAGAAGGGGAAGAGGAGAGAGCAGAGGAGGAGAGCGGCGAGTACTTAGCAACAGTCAGGTGGTGGAGGTGTAGCGGCTGGCACTTCGGACTTCACTTCTGGTGGGCAAACTCAGAGTTACTTCACCGAGAGTGAGACGAAGGAACTTACAATCATTAGAAGACAGAAATTTCCTCTGTGGGATCGTAGCTTGGAGCGTGCGGCGCGGGGCTGGCGGACCAGAGAGGAGTTTGTGCGTAGGACAGGGAGCGCAGCCGAGCACAGATCTACAGCAGGAGGGAGGATCATCCATCTGAGCTCGTGTCACGTCAGCCTTTCCCCCCCCCCCCCCCCCTCTCGCTGATTCTGTGTGTGTGTGTGTGTTGGAGGGGGAAGGAGGGAGGGGAGAGGTGGGGAGGAGGCTGGGGGAGGGGAGCACAGACGGCACGCTTTGTGTCTGGCTGTGTGTGTGTGTGTGTGTGTGTGTGTGTGTGCACGAGTGTGTGTGTGCACGAGTGTGTGTGTGTGTCTGCCGGTGGTCGGCGTGGCCCATGGCAACAGCAGGCAGGACAGCGGGGTGTGTAGCGGGTTTTCGCCAGCGAGGCTCACCAGAGAGCCAACAGATGGAAGGAGGGAGAGAGAGAGAGAGAGGAGAGGAGAGGGAGAGAGAGAGGAGAGAGAGAGAGAGAGAGACAGAGAGAGAGAGAGGAGAGACAGAGAGAGAGAGAGAGAGAGAGAGATGGAGAGGTGAGAGAGAGAGAGAGAGAGAGAGATAGAGAGAGAGAGAGAGACAGACAGACAGACAGAAAGACAGAGAGACAGGAGAGAAGAGAGGCAGAGATAGAGAGAAAGAAAGAAAGAGAAACAGAGAGACAGAGGTGGGGTGAGAGAGAGAGAGAGAGAGAGAGACAGACATACAGAGAGAGAGAGACAGACAGACAGAAGAAGAGAGAGAGAGAGAGAGAGAGAGAGAGAGAGAGAGAGAGAGAGAGAGAGAGAGAGAGAGAGAGAGAGAGAGAGAGAGAGAGACACAGATGAAGATGGACGTGAGGGTGTTTATACGGCACCCCCAGTGGTGGCGGTGGGCAGCAACAGCGCCCGGCCAGCGCTGGTGCAGATGATGAGTTGACGGACGCATTTGAAACTTCCTCCTCTCTCTCTCTCCGGAGAGAGAGAGAGAGAGAGAGAGAGAGAGAGAGAGAGAGAGAGAGAGAAAAATGTGTTATTGTGCAAAAGTCTCCTCGTTAAAACTCTGCAATCGGCCATTTAATGCGTTTATTGAGACATTAAACCTGCGCCAGCCAGAATGCAAAGAAAATGTCCTTTTAGTCGAGTCGTCTGAAAGGGACAAATGGGCTTCTATCGTCTGGCGTTTACAGTAATGAAACATTAAACGTGTTAAAATGGAGGGAAAAACGTATAAAAAGTGTTCAACGTCAACATTGAAAAAGAGAGAGAAACGACTAAACTAAACGAAACTGATTCAGTTCGCATAATATCGTCTGCGTCGTCATGACAATAGAAAGTAGAGTCCGAGGAGGAGATGTGTTTTAGTGTCCGTTCAATAAATAGAATACAGATCTTAGCTTGTTGTCGTGGAGCAGAAGTCGTACCGGCGGCTCCGGCCCAAGTCCCAAAATAATTTCCGTGACAAAAACAAAATACAAATTGTAGTTTGACAAAAACGCACGGCGATCACAAATCGCGGTATCGCCAAAAATCTGTTGTCGTTTAGCTTCCTGGTCACGCTTGTCGTCATCCATAAGTCACGCTTCCATCTCGATGGGTTTATTCCGAGTCAGTCAGATGGCCACCAATTCGACAATATATATTTCTGAGTATGAATATATAAATATAAACTTGTCAGGGGGGGGGCGGCTAACGCACCAATAGCACCAGTAGCTCTGCACTCGGTGTACAGGGAACCATTCACCTTTCACATTAATTTGACAGGAAACGGCCCCAAAAATATCACACTCGCGCTATAATTGCCGACGTTGCCATCTCTTCACAGTCGGCGACGGCGCACCGCCCAATGAATGTAATTACTGTGTGCGCTGGAGCGCAGGGTGTCGTGTCAGTTAGCTCAGGGCTGTATAAATATAAGTCACAGTCGCAGAGATTGAATTGAATTCCCGGCTTCACGGAAAATAAATCGGATTCGCGATTTCTTTTTTTTCTTTCTCTCCCGTTCTTTTTTTGGCGCTTGATCCAGTCCATCATGTCACCGCGGAGCCTCTCTTTCGGTCGTGCTTAATGATTCACCTAATTACTGTAATAAGTGTTTCCTCAGGATGCTGTCGGCAGCCCAGTGAGTCATCACCACTCTGTCGAGGGGGGGGGGCTACACACGCTACACGCCACACGCTACACGCTACACACCACACGCTACACACTACACGCTACACGCTACACGCTGCACGCTAGACGACACACGCTACACGCTACACGATACACGCCACACGCTACACGCCACACACGCTACACGCCACACACGCTACACACGCTACACGCCACACACGCTACATGCTACATGATACATGCTACACGCCACACACGCTACACGCCACACACGCTACACGCCACACACGCTACACACGCTACACGCCACACACGCTACATGCTACATGATACACGCTACATGCCACACGCTACATGCTACACGCCACACGATACACGCCACACGCCACACGCTACACGCTACACGCCACACGCTACACGCTACACGCCACACGCCACACGCCACACGATACACGCCATACGCTACACGCCACACGCTACACGCTACACGCCACACACGCTACATGCCACACACTACACGCCACACACACACACACAACGGTCCCACAATGGTCAGTAGGCTATGTCCTTCCGTTGGCTGTTGGAGCAATAATACCACATGACCCATCACATGACCCATCACATGACCCATCACATGACCCATCACATGACCCATCACATGACATATCATATCATACATGAGCTATATGGACACAGACTACAGATGCCCGTTATTCATAAAATGTATTTGCTCTCTTTAAATATCTGCTTTTACCACCAAGGGGTCAATGTAGCGTGAGAATCAGAATTAATGTAGAATCACAATCAGCTTTATTGCCTTAGTTTTTACAAACAAGGAATGTGCTGATATGTAATTGGTGCATAACATTGAACATTAAACAGAAAGTAATAATATAGAAATGTGTAGGATAGGATAGTGTCAATGGGTGCTTTAAACTTGTTCTATTGAAATGTTACTGTACCGTCAGTGATATATACTGCAGTTGTCTCACAAATGTACTTATTGCAAGTTGCTTTGCACACAAAGCGTCCGCCCCAAATGCCTTCAATGTAAATGTAAACGTAAATCTAATTTGGGCCCCGGGAGAGCGTCACCCGTAGGCCTCGACGTCGCGGCTCCGTTATAATTTTTTTTGTTGTTGTCGTGACTTAAAAGTCGTTTCTAAAATCGTCCCAAGGGGTTGACAGTTGGGTTAAGGGGTGAGACTCCTGTCCCCGGACATCAGCAGGGAGGTGCCCGGCGTCGGGGTCGGGTGGCGGGGTCGGGGTCGGCGTCGGGGTCGGGCGGCGGGCGGCGGGGAGGGTTTGAAGTTATGATCGCAGTTTTTTTGAAGCCCGGGACCGGTCGGTGGTCGTGGTTCCTAAACATTTAGAGTGTGTGAAAGATGAGAGCAAATAGTCCAAATGGAAGCAAGCAGCTGATATTTTTATTCACAACTTTTTAGGCACTCGCCCCGGGAACAACCAACAGTGTGTCTCTTCATTAGGCTGGCAGGGGAGGACGTGGCTACGAGAGGTAGAAATGCTAAATTCTGCAGTTATGTTGACGTCCGTATTTCATCAAAACCTTTTTTTTTCTCTTTCGGTGTGTGTGTGTGTGTGCGTGTGTGTGTGTGTGTGTGTGTGTGTGTGTGTGTGTGTGTGTTTGGAGGGCGGCCGGAGGAGGTTGGCGAGTCTCCTTCTTTGCAAAAGTCGAAGGGGAAATTCAACTTCTGTCCTTTTTCGACCGGCTTCGTGTCGTTTCAACATGGAAATGCAAATTGAACAACGTTGACCTCTTCCCCTCCATTTTTTGCCTGCGCCTGGATCTCCCCGAGGCGTGTGTTGCACCATCGTCGTCACCGGTGATGACGATGATGATGATGATGATGATGATGATGATGCAGATTTAGCGTCTGTGCTGAGCTACGCCCCCCGGAGACACGCCGGTTTTTTCTCACTACAGCCCTAATCCGCACAGATAGATACAGATATGGTTGAACTTCGGCAAAGCGATCCTTTAATAAACATGGAATAAGTTTCCGAGGCTTCAGTGACAGTGATGCTATGTTTGACTCCAGTTTGTCTCCGGTGGTATTACTGTCCATCCATCTGTCCCCATAGGACAGCATCATCTGTCACAGAGACCTCGTGTATAAAGTGTCGCGTTCAAATGTAGGTTTACCTTTTTTACGATGAAAATATTCGAGTCGTGCTTTGCTCTCTTGCTATCTCTGCCCAATGCACCCAAACAAATCTGAAGATTCTTGCAATTCCGGGTCAAATCACAACTCTTCGTCAAACTCCTTCCCCCGGATTTTTCTTTCTAAGTTTCCATTACTTGAGAGCCGCTCGCTCACGTCGGCCCCGATTTTTAAGTATAGAAGCGCCGGGTTCCAGCGGCCGTGTCTATAAGTCGGGCGCCCGTATTGTTCTTGGCCATTCTCTTCCCTCGCGAGCAATTATCCAGACCGTAGACCCGTCCCTCCCGCACCGCAACCCTAACTATAGTGTAAGTGTTGTGCTTAAATGGATAATTACAACGCTTGTTCCCTTGTAATTACACACAGTTACACAAACACTGTGATCCAAGAACACCTTTTTAAGGTCCTGAACCCGCCACCCTTCCTCCTCCTCCTCCTCCTCCTCTCACGCGTGTAATAAAAAGCAGCGTGCGCCATTTACCGTCGTTATTTCCACTTCTTGTGTAAAAAAAAAAAACGACACGTCTCGCGAAGCGTCAAACATCTTTACTTTGGGCGCTCGAAAACATCGGAGCAAACAGCGCGCTGGCCGGCTGTGTTTGTGACTGCTAAT
>PIJE02000778.1:8117-28117 GCA_002895965.2 Coryphaenoides rupestris | reverse complement strand
GCTAGGAGGAGCAGGTAGGGGTTAGGTTGGTGTCTTGCTCAGGGACACCTCCACACTTACTAGGAGGAGCAGGTTAGGGTAGTGGTGTCTCGCCTCAGGGACACCTCCACACTTAGCTAGGAGGAGCAGGTAGGGTTAGGTGGTGTCTTGCTCAGGGACACCTCCACACTTAGCTAGGAGGAGCAGGTAGGGTTAGGTGGTGTCTTGCTCAGGGACACCTCCACACTTAGCTAGGAGGAGGGGGAGGAGCCCGGGGATCGAACCAGCAACCTTCCTGTTGCCAGACAACCGCTCTTATACCTCCTGAGCTACTGCTCTGCCTGTGTTCTGAGGTCCAATGCCTGCCTGTCTGCCTGTCTGTCTGCCTGTCTTCCTGCCTGCCTGTCTGCCTGCCTGTCTGTCTGCCTGTCTGGCTGTATGACTCTCTGTCAAACTTCTCTGACGGCGCGAGGCGTACGTACGTCTATAAAGTAGGCCAATTGCTCCGTTGACGGATATATATATATTTGACGTAGCTTTGCTCCCGTTGCAAAAGTGTATTGCTTTTTTTGATGGAGTTTAAATTGCTTTTCCTGTGAATGAGGTCATCATGACGGGGTTTTCGTTTTGGGTAACGCTAGCACGCTACTACACGGCTGTTGAATCTGAATTTGGCGTCGGGACGGAGATGTTAAAATGACGAAAATAAGAAGACATGACACACAATTCATTGTCTCAAATTGAGTTTCAGTGTTTCGGGTCTAGCGAGCATTTCTTCTTTTCTCTTTATTTTTTTTGGCGACGCCGTCTGTACGAGAAGACACGCACGCACGCGAAATGAAATAAATCGATGTAGCAGATAGAGGATATTAATAAAAGAAGCGGAGTGATGCTCGGAGAACGTGATTTGAAATGAATATTAAACACCTCGGAGCCTCCGACACCCGAAAGCAGCTGACAACGGCATTGATATTTTGTTATGATTAATTCCTCCACGATTGAAAAACTCTTCCTTGCAATAGCTTTTTCCCGGCTCTTATCCCGGAAGACAATCAGCGAGGGGGTCTGCCGGCCCCTGCCCTGGAGAATACTCATTGTTCCCGTAGAATCAAAATCAATACCGGGGCCCTGAGAAGCTCAGAGAGTCCTTAATTGCTTTCGGGGAGCCTGAGCAAAAAAAAAAAAAGCCAGTAGCGGCGGTACCCGGTACAAAATGCAAACCCTCGCTTGCCGCGAAACAACAAAATACTTCTTTGACGGAAAGCAAAAACACGTCCCCGTAATTTTTGCAACGAGCAATTTGTCCCCGAGACACGTTGCCATGTTGTTGCTCGGCGGACGATTTCCCCCCCAAAGCAAAACGTGCAAACTGGACGTCGCAGGCAGAGAGGGCGAGGTGTTTCCCGGTGGACGGACCTCGAGTGTAAAAGCGTGTGTCTTGGGAGCACGGGAGATGCCGGCGGCTCGCGTGACCGCCGAGGAAGCCACCCGGGGGGATCCGGGGGACGCGTGCCTCCCTCTGGGGACGCGGGCCCCTCCGCCAGACGAAACGTGTGGACGGAGGATCGGAAAGAAAAAAATAGAACGGGAAACTGGAAAGAAGACACGAGGAGAGTTGGGGATTTTTGGATGCCGTTTCCGTCTAATAGCGCTACATGATACGCCGTCACCGTTCCCCCCGGCCGACGCAATCATTCCCAGACCGCAGACGGCAGCGTTATTTATTGGCAACGCGGGCGTCGTGAAATGGAACGATTTTCTCTATCCAGTTGGGCTCCGGCTCCGGCGGCTCAAAAACGCTCAAGCCGCTAACCGTAGGGGGAAAATACGCCCGCTACAGTGACCCGGCTTGGCTGTCGGGATCAACGGCTGCATGTAAACATTCCTATTTCTACCCAGAACACCCCCCGAGACTTATTGTGCGCCCCCCCCCAAAAAAAAACGTTGGAGAAAGTCTTCCGGAGTCAGTAGGGGGGGGGCAGAGACGGAGATGATGGCGATGAGGCCGGTGAGGTTGAGTTCAGGGATGCGACTCTGGGGACTCCGGGGGTCCGTGACTCATTAACCCCCCCCCCCCTCCCAAACCCCCAAAACCACCTTCACTCCCGCCCCCCCCCCCCCCCTGCAGAGACCGCTGTGATAAGAGTTGATATGGGAAGCCGTGCGCTAAGCTGCCCTTCCCCTGCGCGTCGGGGGGGGAGGCGAGGGAGGGAGGGAGGGAGGGAGGGAGGGTGGGGGAGGTAATCCTCAACACCTGGTCCGGCTAACTGGGATACGATGGGATCAGGAAGACCCCCAAATCTGATCCTTCTCCTCCTCCTGGTCGTTCTGGTCGAATGGATTTCATACTGGGGGGGGGGGGGTGTCCCCAGGGGGTTCGGGGGGGGGTGGCTGTGATTGGCCGACTTTTGATGTGTCGTTTTTACCGATTGATAGATCGATGGATGGATTGGTGTCGGTGTTGAGACTCCACAGACTCATTTTTTCTTTTGCAAATACATCTCCTCCTCCTCCTCTTCCTCCTCCTCCTCCTCCTCCTCCAGGGAGATGGTATATATAACTATATCTGGTTAATTAAGGTGCATGACCAGTCGATTACCACCACCCCCCCCCCCCCCAACCCGCGGAATGGCTCAATCGATAAGTGACCACTTGCACACACATGTGAACACCGTTGATTGACAGCTGATGCCTTGTTTCCGGAGTTCACGTGTTCTAAGCGTCCAAGTTGCTCTAAACTAAACTAAATCTCGAAAACTATCTCTCGCTTTGCACGGCGCAGTTAAATCAAGAGCCAACCAATGACGTTGTGTCTGTCTTCAAGCATACGATCCACAAAACCCTTAATTGCGTATGCATGCGTGTGTGTGTGTGTGTGTGTGTGTGTGGCTCCACAACGTGCAGACAAAACACCGTGTTTGTGTTTTGTGTTTGCGGTGTGTTGTGTTGTGTTGTGTGTGGTATTGCACGGCACGGCACGGCTGTGTGTGTCATACTTAGCGTTCGTGTTGTTTTCCACGCGCCAGTAAGTTCTCTCTCTCTCTCTCTCTGTGTCTCTCTGTGTCTCTCTGTCTCTCTCTCTCCTTCCTCTCTCGTCCTCTCAGATGTGGACGAGTGCGCCGAGGCTCTGGACAACTGCAGCATCGACGCCATCTGCCAGAACACCCTCAAGTCATACAAGTGCATCTGCAAGTCGGGATACAAAGGAGACGGCAAGCACTGCGAAGGTAACGATAAAGATAAAGAAGAAGACGAAGAAGAAGAAAGAAAATCCACGACGAATTGAAATTCAAGCTAAACGTTATCTCACGTGGACGTGGAAAAAATGTTGCATTATTATTATTATTATTATTATTATCATCATCATCATCACGATAATTATGGGTAATTTTACAGCCCCGTGATGATATGCTTATGAATTCAAAGTACCGTTCTAAATTGAGGGTAATTACATCGGAGTGTTTACATTTATTATATGGTGTCGGTGGTTTTCCCTTCTCTCGCCTGATGTTTAAAAGCTCATATTTTTGCTCATCATTTTCAGGGCGTCGCGTCTCCTATCATCTAAATCTCACAATAAGTCGATTGTGTTACAGTACCGCTCAACGCGCCGTTCAAGGATCAAGCGATAATATTGAGTTATTTGCCCGGCCCTGTTACAATACAATACATCACATGACTCGCGAACGGATGAATGTGTCGTCTGTCCGTGGATGAGGAAGAGGAGGGTGTTAGAGGAACGAGAGAGGAAGAACACACAAGCGACACACACTCTCTCTCTCTCTCTCTCTCTCTCTCTCTCTCTCTCTCTCTCTCTCCTCTCTCTCTGATGTGCCTCATCTGTCTTAATGTACGCCTCTGGGCCTCCCGATATGCATGATATGAGATTGTATCTCAGTCCACATGTATCATTAGGCTGGTGTTGTGTGTGTGTGTGTGTGTGTGTGTGTGTGTGCTGTGTTTGTGTGGTGTAATGTGAGTGGTGTATGTGTACGTGTACGTGTACGTGTACGCTGTGTGTGTGTGTGTGTGTGGTGTGTGCACGTGTGTGTGGATTGTGGTGTGTGTGATGTGTGTGTCGTTGTGTGTGTGTGTGTGGTGTGTGTGTGTTGTGTGTGTGTGTGTGTGTGTGGTGTGTGTGGTGTGTGTGTGTGTGTGTGTGTGTGTGTGTGTGTGTGTGTGTGTGTGTGTGTGTGTGTGGTGTGTGTTGTGTGTGTGTGTGTGTGTGTGTGTGTCAAACTGAGAGCCAGGTGCAGATGGGGGATCTGAAGCGAAACATTTCCCACTCTCGTTAGAAAAAGGGAATTAAGATGGTAGTCAGAAAGTGTGTGTGTGTTGTGTGTGTGTGTGTGCGTGTGTGTGTGTGTGTGACGTGTGTGTGTGTGTGTGTTTGCCAAAGGGTCTGCGACATTTCCACAGCCAGCGGCGACGGCCTGTGAGACATCGGTATGGGTTTCCGTTTTTTCCCTCTCGGAAACGGTTTTAGGTCCCAAAGTAATATTCCCAAAACCTCACAGTTTCACGTTGTCTCCGTCCCTTCCTCCGAACTGTTCTATTATTGTTTAACTCGGCTGTGCCTCCTGCCGGGAAGTTATAAAAGTGAGCTTTATTCAATTATAAAAAATGATGTCTTAAAAAAATGCAGCGCCTGGGATTGGATTACCGCATTAAACTGAAGGGGAAACGAAAAGACGTCTTCAAAAAGTGTTCTTAAGTCTGTTCAGTATGAGACTAGCTAACCCAGTTTAAACAAGTGTAGTCAGTACGTCCTTCACAATTGGATGCCAAATTGGATTAATATTAGATATTATGTACGAACATCCAAATAATGTATCTACATCCAATTGAATTATTCATAAAGAGCACGCCTTGTAGAACGATTCAAATGAAGCACGTCTGCCGTCTGGTGGAAGAGGATTTTCATTTTCATTTTCACTTTCCGCACTTCTTTGCCCGTTGGCGCTAAAATAAGAAAATGTACTCAAATGTACACGTCTCCTTAAAGTGGCCCCAATTATACCTGCAGATGGGAGCGTGATTAGCCAGGGCGAGACGTTTCGAAAAATCGTCACGTGACTAAAATTGCCTGGATGTATGCCGACGAGAGCAGTTTACCAGTTTGTCCGGTCCACTGGGTTGACACTGGGTGGACACTCCCACGTGTAAATGGTAAATGGATTGCACACCATGCAAGGTAACAACCAACACGTCAGGAGCAGGTAGGGTTAGGTGGTGTCTTGCTCAGGGACACCTCCACACTTAGCTAGGAGGAGCAAGGTAGGGTTAGGTGGTGTCTTGCTCAGGGACACCTCCACACTTAGCTAGGAGGAGGGGGAGGAGCCCCGGGGATCGAACCAGCAACCTTCCTGTTGCCAGACAACCGCTCTTATACCTCCTGAGCTACTGCCGCCCCCCCCCCCACTTATGATGTCACTTCGTCACAGTGACACATTTTTGTCACTCGCAGCTCCTAATGGCTAATCGTACCATTAGACCTGGTGGTGTATTAGGGCCCCTTTAACAGTCGGATATTCGCTGCTCTTCGCTGCTGAACTTGCTATTTATGTCTGTGAAGATAGTTCAGTTCATGCAGGCGACGGTAAATGACCCCGAATGACGCGCAACAAATGGTGCACAAGGTACACAATTCTGCCGCGCGTCTTATAATTGACCGAGACCACCACCAGTGCCACAAGCGCGGCGCTTGATGTTACCGGACGTCTTGTTTCTCGAAGCTAATCGGCCCGCCTAGAGGCTTTTAGATGATTTTTCTTTTCTTTTCTTTCTCTCTTCTGAACGCCGCCGTGTCCGGGGCTTAACCTCTCCTCACATGAAGTGCTTTGTGTGCGGGGAGATCCCCCGGGCATGCAGGCCAGGCCGGTCTTCTCCTTGCCGGTCTGGGTTCGGAACCAGTGGAGCTCGGGGGGGCCTCGGTCGTCGGAGGGCCCCCAGGACCTCCGAGCGATGGACGCTTGGAGGTTCTCGGAGGCCCGGGAGGAGTGTTGGCACGTTCCCCCTTCCTTCTTTCTACAAATGTACTCTTGTAAGTCGCTTTGGATAAAGCGTCTGACAAATGCCTCAATGTAAATGCCCTAAATGTAAATGTAAATGTAAATGATACATAGTGCATTTGGAATGTAACAGCTAATTCCAGTTAATTATATATTTAACGATAACCTGTCAAGAAAAGCAAACTTAGAGAAAGACTAGAGAAGGCTAGTTAGCGCTAAGCAGACCGGACACGTCGTCTCTCTGGTTATCAGATGGAGGTGTGTGTGTGTGTGTGTGTGTGTGTGTGTGTGTGTGTGTGTGTGTGTGTGTGTGTGTGTGTGGTGTGTGTGGTGTGTGTGTGTGTGTGTGTGTGTGTGTTGTGTGTGTGTCGTGTGTGTGTGTGTGTGTGTGTGTGTGTGTGTGTGTGTGTGTGTGTGTGTGTGTGTGTGTGTCAAGACGTGAGAGTGTTTTAGTGTCGGCTCCCGCATAGACCCTGGCCCTGTGCTCTAAATAGTTCCAGTTCTTCTGAAGGCACCGCAGTGTGGGGGGACCGTGGATCATTAGGAGCTAATGAGGCCCTAAGAGTGGAGCTCTGAGACCGGGGGGGGGGGTCCGGGGGGGGGAGCATGTGTCCGGCTCTGCTGGCCGCTCAGTGCCTGCCTGGGTCACCACCGGGGGAACAGCAGCAAGAACACACACTCGGCTCACAGAACCACAGTCACTCTGTTCGGTCTGTGCCTCAAAAACTCACCCTGACCCCTCTGACCCCTCTGACCTCTCTGTCCTGGAGGCTGCATGTCTTGTTACAGTCCTCTATCAACTCTATCAGAGTCAGAATCTTTATTTCCTTAGTTTTTTGCAAACAAGGAATGTGCTTTTGTGCAATTGATGCCTAACATTGAACATTAAACAGAGATGTAATAACATAGAAATTCTACCATCTCTCTCATCTCTCTGTTTCTCTCTCTCTCTCTCTCTCTCTCTCTCTCCCTCTCTCTCTCTCTCTCTCTCTCTCTCTCTCTCTGTCTCTCTCCCTCTCTCTCTCTCTCCTCGTCTCTCTCTCTCTCTCTCTGCAGATCTAGATGAATGTGCCACAGAATACAACGGCGGCTGCGTCCACGACTGCATCAACATCCCGGGCAACTACCGCTGCACGTGCTACGACGGCTTCCGCCTCGCCCACGACGGCCACAACTGTCTCGGTGCGTACGTACATACGCGCGCACGTGTGTGTGTGTGTGTGTGTGTGTGTGATTTTATTCACGCGTGTTGTACTGAATGGCAAGTTGTCGCCATGTTTCCTCCGTGAAACATTGACCACCCCCGTTGCCCCCCTGCCCTCCTCCCCTGCCGAACCTCATTAATCCGAGGAATTTATGGAACTTCACTGTTTCATTATTACGTGAGGTGGCTTCGGGCTAAAACTCATAAAACTGACACAACACACGGCGCTGCATTCATTTCACAATCTCTACTTTGACTGTTTCTGTGTTTCTGTCACATTTTTGCTGCGCTTAATGTATGTTCCGGAGGGAGGTCAGAAGAACCACCGTCTGCTACGTTAGCCATGAGCTACGTATTCGCTTCTCCTTTTACCGTAACAGGTAAGAGAGAGAGAAAGAGAGAAAGAGAGAGAAAGAAAGAAAGAAAGAAAAGGAAAAGTTTTTAAGACGTCCGCTAATAACGGATGAATTTGACCCCGGGTTTGACCCCGCGGCCGTAGCGCGACGCTCGGCGCTCGGCGGTGTCGGAGAGGCGTACTTTCCCATGGTTTAATATTTCACCCGCGCGCTCCATTCACACCGGTTCCCTGTCGAGCCGACGCCGCGCACTTAAAACGGACCGGAGGACGAGGAGAAAAAAACACACCGGACCCTCCTCCTCCTCCTCCTCCTCCTCCTCCTCCTCCTCCCCGTCCCGCAAAACTCTGAGGGGCCGGCTGAACGGGCGTCTTGCCTCCCCCCCCCCGCTGTGCCGTTCGGTGAAATGTACCTTTATTATGTTTGGTTGACCCCAAGCCACCCCCACTACACCACTACACCCAGCCTCCCCGTCACACCGCTCTCGGTTAAAAAACCTGTTGATTGACGTCTTTTTAAATCGAGCTCTGGTTGTTTCCGACGGTCGGTCGGTCGGTCGGTCGGTCGGTCGGTCGGTCGGTCGGCGGCCGCTTGTAAAAAACAATGGCTCGTAAAAAAGTGACGTTAAGTCTCTTTTAAGTCTCTTTAAATAAAAAAATACGCTTTTATTTTAATGCCGAAACAGGTTGGTAGGAAACCCAACAGTATTGTGAGGAATAAAGTGGACTAGTTAGGGACGGGAAGACAGTTGGAAGAAAAGTTTGACTATTTAGCGACTGATAACAGAATCTCTGTTTTGTGTCTAATTTACCCATCGGCCGTCTCCCTGTGTCTCTCTATCCCTCCATTAGATCGCCTTTCCTATCTTTCTCTCACTTTCTTTCTCTCTCTCTCTCTTGCTCTCTTTGTCTCTCTGTCTCTCTCTGTTTTTCTGTCATCTTTTTCATTGTCTCTGTCTCTTCCTCTTCCTCTTGCTTTCTCTCTCTCTGTGTCTCTCTGCCTCTTCCTCTCTCCCTCTCCCTCCTTCTCTCTCTCTCTCTGCTTCTCTGCCTCTCTCTGCCTATGCCTCTGTCTCCCTCTCTCTCTCTCTCTCTCTCTCTCTCTCTCTCTCTCTCTCTCTCTCTCTCTGCTTCTCTGCCTCTCTCTGCCTATGCCTCTGTCTCCCCCTCTCTCTCTCTCTCTCTCTCTCTCTCTCTCTCTCTCTCTCTCTCTCTCTCTCTCTCTGTCTCTTCTCTATCCATCTATCCATCACAAACACACAAACAAACACACAGACACACAAACACACAGACACACAAACACACAGACACACAGACATGTACGGCGGCAGGGGGACGGGGTTATTTTCTGAGCCATTAGGAAAGCCCATTTAGCTGAACGTGGATCATTTCCGGTGGCATGGATGAGCTGGCCGGCACGCAGGTGTGTAATGGAGGATCTGGCCTCGCTGGCTGCCACTGCATCACACAACAAAGCATCCATCAATCTCTTTGATTTTTTCTTTTTCCTTTTTTGTGACCGACACACACACACACACACACACACACACACACACACACACACACACACACACACACGTGCACACACACACAGGTCTATATAAGCCACATTTTTCTCCCTTTATCGGAGACTTAAATCGTGACGTAATAGTGGTTTGAAAGTCGCTCAGAAGTGAAAGTCCTCTGCGTGGTTGGAGACGTATTTCTTTCCCTCGGAGGGCTTGAATTGAACCCCTAATTCTCTCCCTGCTCTCGTCTGCTAAATAAATAATCTCTCCGGCCACAAAGAGGCGAGAGGAGGAGGAGGTGGGGGAGGAGAGGAAGAGGAGGAGGAGGACGAGGTGGGAGGGGGACGAGGAAGGGAGGTCTCTCCTGCCGCGAGGTTTCATGTTTGGACCCCTTGGCTTCCGCTGCTTCCAGGTTTAAGCCCCTTCAGCCCCTCGAGAAGCGTTTTGTTCCCCCCCTGACCCTCCCCCCCCCCCCCCCTGAGGCTAGCGGGGTGGGGGGGTGGGGTCGGGGGGGCGGGGGGGTGGAGATGCTAAGCTAAGCGGACCAGCCGGACCAGACGACCAATTAGGGCCTCACACATGTGTCCCCCCCCCCCCCCGGCCCCCCGGCCCCAGCCCGCCAGCCACCGGAGGCAACGTGGCTGCAGGCGGCAGGCCCTGCACCTGATCACACTCAAGGACAAGCTGGGGTTTGACAGACGTTTTATTCCCTCCCCCCTCCCCCCCCTCCCCCCCCCCCTCCCCCCTCTCCCACCCGAAGCTGTGTTTTTTTTGTGTGTGAATAAATAAATAGACCTTTCAGCCAGGTTTATTATTTCATATTCATGATATTCACCATATTTTGTCTGTCGTCTCGCCATACACCTCCGGGCGTGCGTTCATCCGGAATCCGTCAATTCCCGGTTCGGGAAAAAAACAAAAACCTCACCGGGAGAAATAAACCAAAAAGAGATTCCAGGACAACGGCGACGCTAACAAGGTATTCCGTCGCTCCGTGAACACGCCGTGCGCTCTCACCGCTCCCCACAACTCTGTCGTAGCTCCGGCGGGTGGGATGATTGGCAGCGTAATTGCGGTGCGCCGCGCGGGCACCGACACGGCCGCCGGCGGGCGCCGCCGGCGGTGTGGACGCCGTCTGCCTTTTTTTTTTTGCCGAGGAAACGCTCCGAAAAAATCCGAGATCCGAGATTTCGCGTACACAAGATGTCAAACCGAGGCGCCCAGGTGGAAGGGGATGCGATGTTCCGGGACACCGGGTCTGGCTGTACGGGGGGGGGGTGAGATGTCACCCGGGGTATAATTCACCGCCTGGATATCGCCATTGTAGTCTCGGCCTCTCCGAACGAGAAAGAGGCTCCCGGCAAAAAAAAAAAAAAAAGAGGAACCACAGTGGAGCAGACGCAGCGAAGCGTTTTAGCGAATTTTTATTACTTTTATTTTTGTATTACCGTTGACTTTTTTTCTTCTTCCCCGCAGTAGTGAGGGATGGATCATACTTAATCACTGCAACTCTTTCATGACGGCGGCCGTGGCATGAAGGATTTCGGGGTTTTTTTTTAAAACTCTTTTTCCTTTTTTTTCGGGGTCGGCTTTGGAAAAACCGAAAAATCAATGTTTGTTTAATGTGAAACACACATCCTCACGAACAATGGAAAGCAGATGTATGGAAAGTGGCCCGTTTAAGTCCTACTATAGAAACCCCGGCAACATCGCGGCGTTCCCAACCCCGACGACCGTGTGTACCGCGCGCGTTGGCCGTTTAAAGATCCTTTTAAGAAGAAATTCCTTCGCGTCGCAGAAGCGATTCGTTAGGAGCGCTTTAAGTGGTCGTCGGTGCGGAATGCCAAATGTCATTAGCATCTGTGCAAACACCACCGCACGGATTTAAAACCACAAATCACAACTTTCTTTAACCTTTTGGCACCGGGAAAAATGACAGCCAATTCCATCTCTGGTGTCGGCGCTGCCGGGAAGATGACAGCGGAATGGATGCGCGGCCGTTAAAATGTGTATAGCAGATTTTCCCTAAAAGAAAAAAAAAAAACGACTACCCGCTTCTGGTCGAGCCGACCGCTGTAGTAATAATAATAATAATAATAGTGGTGGCGAGTTCAGGGGAAACGGAGTGGGTTTGTTGGGGGGGGGGGCGGAGATTAGAGCGTGATTTGACATCGGCGTGTACAGGCCAGCGATATTTGCGCCCGCAATGATCCTTGGCACCGCCGCGAGCCGCTTTCTAATTGCGTTGTTGTCGTCCACGTCTTTTGTTGGCCTTTGTGCGTTTTTTTTCAACTCAAGAAATGCAAGCCGGCGGCGCTGGGTAAGGGAGGCTGGAGGGAGGGCGGTTTCTGCCTCAAGACCAAATCCCGGCTCTGAGGGTTGTGTTCCTTTTTTCGAGTCTTATTGACCAACAATGATTTGGTTTGTATTGATTTCGCTCGGAGCTCAATTCCCCGCACAATCTATAGGGAAATTAACGTCCCCCTTTACCCGCAACCTTCCTCAAAGACAATGTGTGATTTATCACGCGAGGAACACTGTGGAGGGCACTGAAGACTGAAGTGTGTCTCCGGGGCCAAAAAAATCTCTCTGTGCTTTTGCAATGGCCGTACGATTTGCACACATACGTACTTTTAAGTGATTTTTTTTCTTGGTTACAGTTCATTCATAATGTCCCGGTTATCACCAAAGCGTTCTTCCTGATTCAACATGTCTCCTTCATCGGTGGCCTCCCCGTTCTACCATGACAGGTTCCCGCCAAATCCCCTGGAGTCCTGGCACTTTGTAATCCTTGGTGGGGATGCTCTAAGGTTGGCTAATCAAACACCGCGGTTCCATACTGATGTGTTATTGACCAGGGGGGGCCTGATGGAAAAAAGGCATCAAAGGATCCTTTGGCCCGGTCCGGTCCCGAGAGCCAAAGGACCTCAGATGCGTTCCTTGAAGTGAATTTTCCGGCCCTTTCATGGCGGCGATGGTAATCTCCCCGCCAGCTCTTCAAGAGAGAGCAATACCGTTTGATTCTCTCCTCCCCTCGATGAAATTGGCCCCAAAAAGCAACAATACCGTCGATCTAGTGACGTCTCGGGGACAGTCTCCTATGCCCTCTTTCTTTTTTGACAATAGCGCTCCGGCGAGACCTTAGTACCCAGGGGATGGCCGAATAGCACAAACATCGCCTTGGTTCCGCGTCTTGGTTCTCCGTCTGGGCTGTAATGCAGATAACTCGTCCATGTCTCTTCGGTGAGCTTGGTCACTTTGAGTTGTTGCTCTCGTTGTCGTGCCACGCAAGGGAGGGAGAGTGTTTGGGACCACTCAACCACGGAGCCCACGGTGAATGAGATGCCTGCGTGGTCGAGCTGAGATTGGTGCGTTAGCCGTCCCCCCCTGACAAGCGTTGTCAACAACACAACAACAATCCAATCAAGCCGTCTCCACCGGGGATGGGGTGCAGCCGCCGCCGCCGTGCGCCGCGCCGCCGTGCACCATGGAAATGAGCAAACCCAGCTGAGCCCCACTGGCAGGGATTTGGTTAGAAACTCAAGCTTGAGATTGGGTTTAGGGACGCGAGCGCCCGGCCCTCTCTCTCTCTCTCTCTCTCTCTCTCTCTCTCTCTCTCTCTCGTCTGCTTGGCACAAGGCTGTCCTCCTCCTAAACGCTTATCCCTGGGTCGGGTTTTTTAAAATACTTCCAGACTTGTTTTGGAGAAACAGTGAAATACCATTTAGTATGACCTTAGCTCATAGTTTTTCGTTTAGGAAAGAACTCTGGAAGAGATTGGAAGCGGAGCCCGAGCCCCGAGTCCGAGACCGAGACCGAGACCGAAGCTGTGCTTGTTTACCCGAGCGGTTACCTGGGCGACGGGCGGAAAAGTCGGAACGGCCTGAGCTCAATCAGAGCTGTACAGAGTTGTGTTGGTGAAAAAAAACACCCAAAAACATTTTTCTAACCTGACTGGCAAATTAAGGACGAGATTTTTTGTTTATGTGATGGGATGTGGATTTATCGTTCACTTTTAAACAAGAGTATTAGCAGTGAAACGAAATAAAATATCTCTAAATATCTCCGGCCAATTTTATTTGCTGGAATATATTCCTCCACTCCCCAATTAAATGTTTTATGGATTCGAGTCGTTAATCTGTCAAAGTCAGTTGATACCGCCGGGACGGGGTGTGTGTGTGTGTGTGTGTCTGTGTGTGTGTGTGTGTGTGTCTGTGCGTGTGTGTGTCTGTGTGTGTGTGCGTGTGTGTGTCTGTGTGTGTGTGTGTGTGTGTGTGTGTCTGTGTGTCTGCGTGTGTGTGTGTGTGCGTGTGTGTGTGCGTGTGTGTGTGTGTGTGTCTTTGTGTGAGCGTGCGTGTGTGTGAACTCTTAGCGTGATTCATTTGGACGCTCTCTCTCTCTCTCTCTCTCTCTCTCTCTCTCTCTCTCTCCCCCAAACAGCTGATCCATTAATGAAAGAAAGGTAATGTCTTTTTAATGAGTGAGATAGTGAGACAGAGAGACAGAGAGACAGAGAGACAGGAGAGAGACGAGAGAGAGGAGAGAGAGAGAGAGAGAGAGAGAGACAAAGAGAGACATAGGAGAGAGAGACAGACAGACAGAAGACAGAGAGACAAGAGAGACAAGAGAGAGACGAGACAGACAGAGAGAGACAGAGACAGACAGACAGAGAGAGACAGAGAGACGACAGACAGACAGAGAGACAGAGAGACAGACAGAAGAGAGACAGACAGACAACAGACAGAAAGACAGACAGACAAACAGAGACAGACAGAGAGAGAGAGACAGACAGACAGACAGACAGAGAGCCATATCTCATCCATTAACAGGCGGATGGTTTTTGTCTCCTACAAACCGTTCATCTCATCTGGAAACAATAAATAACGAACATTGAGAATCACAAGAAGTGGTCCTGTGTGTGCGTGTGTGTGTGAGTGTGTGTGAGGAGAGAGAGAGAGAGAGAGAGAGAGAGAGAGAGAGAGAGGGGAGAGAGACACAGAGAGCTAAAGAGGACCTATCTTATCATGTCAAAGGATCTTGTCTGCCATTTAGCAGACAGAGAGAGAGAGAGAGAGAGAGAGAGAGAGAGAGAGAGAGAGAGAGAGAGAGACAGGAGTTTATAGAGAGCAGCAAAGGAACACGATGATGATGATGACGATGATGATGATGACACGAGAGCGAGCGTCTAACTACACGGCAATAACACGTCATCTGCACGCTCGCCCTCTCTCTCTCTCTCTCTCCGCAACACGGAGCTCACGAAACATCAACGCCCGACAGCTCATTAGACAAGAAGATTGATCCCCGTAAAGTAAAAAGCCGTTCCCTTCCAAGTATCCAAACCTACTACCCACACCCAGACCGCCTACCCCGCCCCCCCGCCCCCCCCATCCCTTAGCTAGAGCCTCGAGCGAAGGCTGGAGACGGTGGAATGAGTATAATCGGAGACAGAGGGAATAGAGAGAGAGAGAGAGAGAGAGAGAGAGAGAGAGGGAGGGAGAATGGGAGGGAGAGAGGGAGAGAGAGAGAGAGAGAAAGAGAGAGGTTGGGGGTTTAACCCTATTTGAGAGTTTCGTTCAGATTTAATCAAAGTGAGATAAACCTGGTCCTCGGTCCCCTCTCCCTCCTCCTCCTCCTCACCTTACACCCCCTCCCCTAAGGAAGGTTGCTGGTTCGCCTCGCTCGCTAGCTAAGTGTCGAGGTGTCCCTGAGCAAGACGCCACTGAACCCTAACTGCTCCTGACGTGTTGGTTGTTCCCTTGCATGGTCGGCACCACCGCCGCCGCCGGTGTATGAATGGATGAACGTGAGGCGACACTGTGAAGCACTTTGGATAAATGCGATCCATTTACCATTTAAAGCAGACACTGTGGAACAACTCCGGGAACTTGCATGCTAGGGGGAGACGCCGGCAAAAAATGGACGAAGGCGTGCGGTGTGCAGGAAACGGGAGAGATTCGAAAACGAAGCGATCGCCCACCGAGAAGGAAAATAAAGTGAAAAGGAGCCACGCCGCTGTGCCTACATGTGTTTGCAAATTCCGCGGTTTGATATCGAGCGAAATGCGACCGCGCGGTAAACTGTCGACAGTCGGGAAATGTTTTGCTTTTGCTCTCTTGATTGCGCACGTTTTGTTTTTTTCTTCGAGAGACAAAGCCTACGAACCCCGAACGCCGGGCGGCCACGAGGCCACGAGAAGCAGAGGAACACATCGATACACCGATCGCACACAAAAACGACAACTCAGCCATAAAGCCAATAAGACGAAGCGTTCTATTGGGAGGATTTAGCAAGAAGGGCTTTAACGGGGGAAGGCTGCTGCTTTCCTACCGGGTACCTTTCCTCCACGTTGCCTGCGGACCCGAGTCCCGGTGGTAAAGGATCATTGGATAAAAGCGTCTGACAAATGCCTAATGACAGAGTTGGGGTAGGATGGAAAAATGGAGGAAAGGTAGGAAACATAGTTCATTCACATACAGTAGACAATCCACTTGGAAATGATACAAAGCAAAGATCGGTGAAGTAAGTAAGTTCCCCTTTAAGATAACTGCCGTGTCTGCAATGCCTTCCCCTTTCCACCTGTCTGTCTGTCCGTCTGTCTGCGGGAGCTTCTGTTCTGTTGAGCAGCGAGCGTCGGAACCCGGCGAGCATCGTGTCTGTATCCCGCAGGAATGCGCTCTCCGAAACGAGAGGTGTGTTCGCCCGGGGCTACACCTTAATCGTTTTCTGCTCTCTCCCCCAACCACCACCACCACCACCCACCACCACCACCCACCACCCACCACCACCACCCACCACCACTCCCACCCACACCCCAACCCCCCCGGGGCAGCTCTCTCATACCTCCGGGTACCTTAAAGTCGCTGCCAAGCTCCTGGATTGATTCAGTTTGAAAAGGATTGACGGGAAACAAGAACAAAAAAAAAACCCCGACATGATTTATCCCGGTTGTTGTCAAGACTCCAGAAATGTTTACTTTTGCTCACATTTCTCTCTCCACGGCGGCCTGCCTGCCGAGGCCTGTTCCTCGCTCCGGAGACGCGAGGTTTTAATCCGTTGCCGACTCATCGCTTTTATCCACGGCAGGTCACGGCAAAGTCCTCTTAATCCGTTGCGATTCATCGCCTGTTTATCCACGTGCAGGGTCACTGGCCAATCGCTTTTTGGTTGCCAGAGGCCGTTTATTTTTATATCTGCTATAGGGCAGCGGGTCTTGGTGCTCCGGGGACCTGGGTGATGGAGTGGCCTGCTCAGATATCGCCAGCCGGGATCGCGGATGTCAATAGTATCAACGTCTACTACCGCATCGTATCGGAGTTTTGGTACCTGGCAGGAGCTGCTAGTTTAAAGGGTGCACACGGCCGATCTTCATGGACCGCGGACTCGGGTCACGGCTGAAGACCTGGCGCCAGCTATATCTCAGGAGCTGACACGGCGGTCCAGCCAAAAAATGGTGCTTGCCACCCATGAGCACCGATTGGTAATGTGGAGGCATGCGGCTGGCTCCACCAGGGACACGGGACATCAGAGGACGGCTGAAAGACCTGGCAACCGAGAACGGCGGCAGGAACTTTAGCAGCAGTGCACATGCATCTTACTACCGCCAATCGTATCGAGTTTTATAGCAAGGGGGGACTAACGGCTCTCTCTCTCTCTCTCTCTCTCTCTCTCTCTCTCTCTCTCTGCCCCCAAACAGCTGATCCATTAATGAAAGAAAGGTAATGTCTTTTTAATGAGTGAGATAGTGAGACAGAGAGACAGAGAGACAGAGAGAGAGAGAGAGAGAGAGAGAGAGAGAGAGAGAGAGAGAGAGAGAGAGAAAGACAGACAGACAGACACAAAGAGAAAGAGAGAGACAGACAGACAGACACAGAGACAGACAGAGAGAGAGAGACAGAGAGACAGACAGAGAGAGAAAGACAGAGAAGACAGACAGACAAGACAGACAGAGAGAGAGACAGAGACAGACAGACAGACAGACAGAGAGAGAAACAACACACACAGACAGAGAGACAGAGAGACAGAGAAACAGACAGAGAGAGAGACAGAGAGCCATATCTCATCCATTAACAGGCGGATGGTTTTTGTCTCCTACAAACCGTTCATCTCATCTGGAAACAATAAATAACGAACATTGAGAATCACAAGAAGTGGTCCTGTGTGTGCGTGTGTGTGTGAGTGTGTGTGCGAGAGAGAGAGAGAGAGAGAGAGAGAGAGAGGAGAGAGACACAGAGAGAAGAGGACAGAAAGAGAGAGCAGAGAGAGAGAGAGAGAGAGAGAGAGAGAGAGAGAGAGAGAGAGAGAGAGAGAGAGAGACAGGAGTTTATAGAGAGCAGCAAAGGAACACGATGATGATGATGACGATGATGATGATGACACGAGAGCGAGCGTCTAACTACACGGCAATAACACGTCATCTGCACGCTCGCCCTCTCTCTCTCTCTCTCTCCGCAACACGGAGCTCACGAAACATCAACGCCCGACAGCTCATTAGACAAGAAGATTGATCCCCGTAAAGTAAAAAGCCGTTCCCTTCCAAGTATCCAAACCTACTACCCACACCCAGACCGCCTACCCCGCCCCCCCCCCCCCCCATCCCTTAGCTAGAGCCTCGAGCGAAGGCTGGAGACGGTGGAATGAGGCTTTATCAATCAGACGAGGGAATAGACAGTGAGAGAGAGAGAGAGAGAAAGAGAGAGAGAGAGAGAGAAGTGAGAGAGAGAGAGAGAGAAAGAGAGAGAGAGAGAGAGAAGCTGAGAGCACTGTGGGAGTGTGACTTATGGTTTGAACCACTTCTCATAATAAGAGGTTCCTGATGATAAAGGTTCCTGCCTCCTCCTCCTCCTCCTCCTCCTCCTCCTCCTCCTCCTCCTCCTCCTCCTCCTCCTCCTCAGCAAGCAACCCTAGCTCCTCCTAGCTAAGTGTGGAGGTAGGTGTCCCTGAGCAAGACGCCACTGAACCCTAACTGCTCCTGACGTGTTGGTTGTTCCCTTGCATGGTCGGCACCACCGCCGCCGCCGGTGTATGAATGGATGAACGTGAGGCGACACTGTGAAGCACTTTGGATAAATGCGATCCATTTACCATTTAAAGCAGACACTGTGGAACAACTCCGGGAACTTGCATGCTAGGGGGAGACGCCGGCAAAAAATGGACGAAGGCGTGCGGTGTGCAGGAAACGGGAGAGATTCGAAAACGAAGCGATCGCCCACCGAGAAGGAAAATAAAGTGAGAAGGAGCCACGCCGCTGTGCCTACATGTGTTTGCAAATTCCGCGGTTTGATATCGAGCGAAATGCGACCGCGCGGTAAACTGTCGACAGTCGGGAAATGTTTTGCTTTTGCTCTCTTGATTGCGCACGTTTTGTTTTTTTTCTTCGAGAGACAAAGCCGGGGGTTTCACGCGAACACGAACCCCGAACGCCGGGCGAAGCAGAGGAACACATCGATACACCGATCGCACACAAAAAACGACAACTCAGCGATAAAGCCAATAAGACGAAGCGTTCTATTGGGAGGATTTAGCAAGTAGGGCTTTAACAGGGGGGGAAGGCTGCTGCTTTCCTACCGGGTACCTTTCCTCCACGTTGCCTGCGGACCCGAGTCCCGGTGGTAAAGGATCATTGGATAAAAGCGTCTGACAAATGCCTAATGACAGAGTTGGGGTAGGATGGAAAAATGGAGGAAAGGTAGGAAACATAGTTCATTCACATACAGTAGACAATCCACTTGGAAATGATACAAAGCAAAGATCGGTGAAGTAAGTAAGTTCCCCTTTAAGATAACTGCCGTGTCTGCAATGCCTTCCCCTTTCCACCTGTCTGTCTGTCTGTCTGTCTGTCCGTCCGTCCGTCTGTCCGTCCGTCCGTCTGTCTGCGGGAGCTTCTGTTCTGTTGAGCAGCGAGCGTCGGAACCCGGCGAGCATCGTGTCTGTATCCCGCAGGAATGCGCTCTCCGAAACGAGAGGTGTGTTCGCCCGGGGCTACACCTTAATCGTTTTCTGCTCTCTCCCCCAACCACCACCACCACCACCCCCACCCACCACCCACCACCACCCCCCACCACCACCACCACCCCCCACTCCACCACACCACCACCTACCACCCCCCCGGGGCAGCTCTCTCATACCTCCGGGTACCTTAAAGTCGCTGCCAAGCTCCTGGATTGATTCAGTTTGAAAAGGATTGACGGGAAACAAGAACAAAAAAAAAGAAAAACCCCGACATGATTTATCCCGGTTGTTGTCAGGACTCCAGAAATGTTTACTTTTGCTCACATTTCTCTCTCCACGGCGGCCTGCCTGCCGAGGCCTGTTCCTCGCTCCGGAGACGCGAAGGTTTTAATCCGTTGCCGATTCATCGCTTTTATCCACGGCAGGTCACGGCAAAGACGTTTTTGGTTTTTCCGAGGCCTGTTTATCCACGTGCAGGGTCACTGGCCAATCGCTTTTTGGTTGCCAGAGGCCGTTTATTTTTATATCTGCTATAGGGCAGCGGGTCTTGGTGCTCCGGGGACCTGGGTGATGGAGTGGCCTGCTCAGATATCGCCAGCCGGGATCGCGGATGTCAATAGTATCAACGTCTACTACCGCATCGTATCGGAGTTTTGGTACCTGGCAGGAGCTGCTAGTTTAAAGGGTGCACACGGCCGATCTTCATGGACCGCGGACTCGGGTCACGGCTGAAGACCTGGCGCCAGCTATATCTCAGGAGCTGACACGGCGGTCCAGCCAAAAAATGGTGCTTGCCACCCATGAGCACCGATTGGTAATGTGGAGGCATGCGGCTGGCTCCACCAGGGACACGGGACATCAGAGGACGGCTGAAAGACCTGGCAACCGAGAACGGCGGCAGGAACTTTAGCAGCAGTGCACATGCATCTTACTACCGCCAATCGTATCGAGTTTTAGTTAAAGGGGGACCAAACTGGCTCATCTTCTCTCCT
>PIJE02000777.1:224816-234920 GCA_002895965.2 Coryphaenoides rupestris | reverse complement strand
AGTGAGGGAGGGGGAGATAGAGAGGGAGAGGGAGGGAAGGGGAGCGAGGGATGGAGGAAACAGAGAGGAAGGGGGAGAGAGGGAATGAGGAGAGAGTGGGAGGGGGAGAGGGAGGGAAGAGGAGAGGGGGATGGAGGGAGGTGAGAGGGAGGGAGGAGAGAGGGGAGGGAAGGAGGATAAACAAAGCATCTCAGAGAAAGATCGAGAGATAATTAGAAATATCAAGAGAAGGCGAGATAGAGGGGGAGGGCGAGAGAGAGTAAAATAATAAATAGGAAGGGAAATATAATACGACTTGAGAGGCGCCTACTCGGATGCAGAGAGGCAAATATAGAACGAGAGACGCAAAGAGACGACTGTGTGAAGAAAGAGACGGAGAGAGAACACAAGAGATAATTATGGGAGGAAAAATGTATATAGATAGCGAATGAGATTGCGAAATGACTCTCTGCGGCACATAGAGAGTCATAAAGAGAGAGAGAGAGAGAGAGAGAGAGAGAGAGAGAGAGAGCCAAGGTGAGAATGCAACCAGAATCCTCTCTGGGCTTCGAGGATTAAACGAGTTTCCTGAGACTAGAGCGCAATTTCTCTGAAGTCGACAGACGAAGCGGGGCGACAGTTAACCTTTTGCTAAAACATACAAATATCTTTTATTGCAAAATGCAATAATGTCATCAAGATCATGTTCTCTCTTCTCAAAATGATGTATCACAGGCCTCGTATGAACAGGTCTTGTTGAGCACAGATGATTCACATTAAAAATGAATCTTTTCGCCTCATGAGGTCAAGTTACATGTTTACATACAAATTATTTAATTTAATAAAGTAAATGTATCATCATATAAATCGTGCATTTGCTCGCTAAACTTCTTCCCACCTCTCAGCATCTCGTTCTGTGCGGTACAGCAAAGTGTGTGAACCGCGAACCACAGCAAAGTGATATCAGTGTTGAGTGTTGAGTGTTGTTGTTGTTGTTGTTGTTGTTGTTGTTGTGCATAATGTAATATATTATTGTCGTATCTCGTCCTGCCACTGAGGTCCACCTGGGCTGGACTCACAATCCAGGTTCCGTCATGTCGTACATTTCGTTCGTTTTGCTGAGCGACTGAACTTTGCCAAACTAGATCACACTGTTTGTGTCGTCATAAAAACAACAGGAAAATGCCAAGACCGTGTCAGGGTGGAAAATGAATGCAATGCAATGATCTGAGGTCTCTCATGCTGTCGTTGAAACGTCACTCCGGTTGAGTTTCAGCAGGTGTGCCGTGAGCGAGACCAACTGGTAATTAGTTTGGCATTTGAAGGCCAGTGTTTCATTTTGCTTAATTTCAGTGCAATTACAGTCAAATCTTGACGTCTTTGCAGCAAGAAAATGTTCAGACTGTGTGTCAGACTGTGTGTCAGACTGTGTGGACAAAGGATGAAATGATCGGTTACCACGTATGAAAATCAATGCACAAATTCAAAAAGCTAGCATGAAGCAAATCTTTATTCAGCAAATAGCAAACAATTAAAATCATCATTGTGGGAGTGTGTGTGTGTTTGGTGGCTGGCTGGCTTAATTGGCCTCACCTGGCCCAGTTAGAGTCTGGAGGGGGGGTGGGGCTACAGCCTCACCTGGCCCAGTTAGAGTCTGGGGGGGGTGGGGCTACAGACTCACCTGGCCCAGTTAGAGTCTGGGGGGGGGGCTGCAGCCTCACCTGGCCCAGTTAGAGTCTGGGGGGGGGGTGGGGCTACAGACTCACCTGGCCCAGTTAGAGTCTGGGGGGGGTGGGGCTACAGGCCTGTGGTGCATTGGCTAATCAGTGCACCACAGGTTAAGTGAGCCACCAGCACACACACTCAGGGGAGCGCTAGCATGCTAGCACATGTACCGTCTCCTTTGTCATGTCATTCTATAAACCTTGACAATAAACCTGACTTTTCACCACAAATGTGTCCTTGGAGGAACCCTGAACTAAGCCACTGTCGGTGGCATTGTGGCATTGTGGAGAAGTGCTACACATAGTTTGTAGGCTGTAAGAAAACAAACTCAGCCCACATCCCGATCAGGCCAGAGGACTTCATCCAGGTCACAAGTGATATTTTCCCCGGCCAAGCAGCATGGGGGGAGAAACGTCTTGACTGATGGATCCAGGCCTGGCAGGCGTCGGCATCAATGTCACCGCATGACTCTTCCGTTGCCTCCGGAGTCGGGTCATACGCTCACACGGGGGTTGGCGGTCACGTATGACACGCTGGAAAAAATATCCTTCCGTCGGAATCGAGAAAGCGGACAATACGGTGGCAGATAAAGGACTGCAAATCGTGGGTCGGACGTTGAACCACCGCTGTGGACCAGAGCAGCGGGGTGGAGGACACTTTGTTGTGTACGTTGTTGTCCCAGAAGAGAACATCGACAGGTAGGCCGGTCTGGGCTGTTCTCTCTCCTTCTGGGGCGGATGGGGATATTTTGGAGTGAGTCTAAAAACTAGCAAACTGGGGCTGTTTTGTAGGGACCAAGATAATAATGTCAATAATGTTCCTTTCCCTTCTGCCGCCTGGCCTTGCACACAGAAGGATTCACACGCATCCAACATCCAAATATGTACAACATTGTAAATGCTTTTGAATGCAGTTTAAAAGTATTTAAACGCTTTAAAAACATTAAGACCGTTGTAATATTGTGTGCTTTTAAGCAGGTTTTTCCCGGAGAGAGTCGTATTTTTATGTAAATCCCGAAATGCATTTGTGAGTCCTTGCATGCATCATATATTGAGCCCTGAGATCTGTTTCTGCTTGCTGGCTGACTGGATGACTGGCTGGCTGGATGGATGACTGGCTGGATGGATGACTGGCTGGACGGCTGGCTGGCACACAAGTGGCCGTGCGGCGGGTCTGAGGATGGAGGTCATTTGGAGAGAGGCAGGAGACGCTTGACATTCAGTGGGGAACTCTGATGCATCCACGTAACGATCCACTGGAGGATCTGAGGGCCTGACATCAGAGAGCCGTGCTGCCCAAGATTAATGGATAGGTCAGTGGGAGGTTGCCATGCTCCCAGTGTGTGTGTGTGTGTGTGCGTGTGTGTGTATAGGTATGCAGGTTTGTGTGTGTGTGTGTGTCTGTGTGTATTGGTATGTTAAGATGTGTGATTTCACTTTGTAATGGGATTAACTTAACATTTCGACCACCACCACCACCACCACCACCATCACACTCTACATAACCAAATTACAACCAAAAAAAATCCCTCAGGCTCCCTTCGCATCCCAATCGCACACACACACACACACCCCTCCCAAAATAAATCCTCATGTATCCTCATGTGCTCCATCTTTTGCATGCGGTGGTTCTTCGGACCCCCTGCCACGGCCAAGCTTTAATCCACTTAAAATCAGACTCCCCAAGGATCGCTTTTAACGTATTTTTTTTTTCAAAACATAAACACAATCACACGCTCAGAGACCCTCGAGGGGTGGACGCGCGAGCCGAGAGCTAAATCCGAGTCCGAATCTTCCCCCTCGTTGCGGTGCGGTGTGCGCGTCGACCTATTTTTACACGCCTCCGACCGGCACGGGGCTCGGCACGAGAGACGGCGAAGTGAGAAACCACCGCTGCTGCTTGCTTGCTCGCTCGCTGTAGCTAAACACACAGCTAAAGTGCGCTAACCGGGGTCGGCAATAATATATGTCTCTTTGTCACTTTTAACCCACTTTCCTGATACACCTCTCTATAGGAGAGCCCACTTGTATTTCAATGTACATTTTGCACAAATGAATGCCGAGCTGTATATTATATCGTCACTCACTATTATTCGCGCTATTGTGGTTTTTTCTATTGTTCAACCCACTGCACCGTGTCCATGACAACAAACAAACAAAGAAAGAAGGTCTGTCTTGGTTCAGGTTATCCGGTGGTCCGCCCCCCCTGCCAGCAGCCTCCATTGTACACGGCGCTATGCTGCTAATGGTCCCGGTGTCGCACCTTAAAGCGCTCGTACTTCCACCCACGCGGCGCGCCGGCCAGCAGCGCCTATGGAGGTGGACGCCATTAGGCGAGCGGTTGCACTCACAACTGCACTTGCTGTGAGTTTGTATTCTTTATTTTTGTGCCTGTGTTGGTTTTCATGATTTAGTCCTCAATGTGGCGTTTAGATTGTGTGTGTGTGTGTGTGTGTGTGTCGTGTTTGTGTTTTTAACGTAAAGTTTCAGGTCTTGAGTGTATTTTGCATGTGTGTGTGTTGCTGTTGTTTCCATTTTGAATCTGATTTCTGACCTTCATTTGCATCCTCAATCTTCGATAGTACGTGGTCGGCAGTGTCGGCCGTGTCAGCGTGTGTTTACTTCAAGAGCTGAAAACCCACGATTACGAGTCTAAATGAGGCCCGGATCACGGCGAGAACGTCTCGCGTGTGTCATTAGGAAGACACATGGACGGACGGACGTGAGCGGATCCCGCCGGGAGCGACCTCTGAAGGTCGGCGCCGTGCCGGTGGGGCGCGCTGCAGACTCCGTGCTGCTGCATAACGCCTGCATGAATCCCCCCCGGCGTTAAGAACACCATCACCAGAACATCATCACCTCCAACAGGGCAGCGGGGCGGCTGGGACAAAGTGGTCGGGAAGTGGGAAGTGCTTTCTTCCACTTTCCTAAAGAAGTATGAGGTAAGGTCATGAGCACGGATATGAGTCGGATATGAGTCAGGTATATGAGTAAGGTATAAGTACGTTTTTGAATACTGCCAGGTTTAGGGGGCTTCCATTAACATCGAACCCCCGAAGACTGAATGCTCTCAGGGACTTGGGATATAGGATGAACGGCATTGATCTCCGAGTGGTTTTTCTATCTTTATATAGATCTATATTTCTATTTATCTTTCTCGATCTGTCAATACAACATACACATTTACATTTAGGCGCTTTTATCCAAAGCGACTTACAAAGAGTACATGTGTTGAAGGAGACAACAATATATCACTGTGGTACATAAAGATAAGAATAGAGCAGGTTTCGAGCATTCATAATTACGAGGCTAATAGAACGAGTTTCATAATTACTCGGTTGCCTCGGTTCCATTCTGAGCATGTTAGCAAGAACTAAGAACATACAACATGCCAAGCATACACACTTACACATACACATACACACAAAACTGCAGAAGAACAAATACTGTCGTACTGCTGCTGCTGCTGCTGCTGCTGCACTACTTTCCGACTAGTTTTTTTCCGCTCGTTTATTTTTGTTTTTGTCGGAGTTTCCGTTTACCTGTTTTTGGGTCGACGGAGAAGTATGGCTGCCCGTGGAGGATACTGTAGACCACTCTCGCGCTGTTCCCGTAGGTGGGGTCGTCCGCATCGGTCGCCGTCACCTGAGTCACGTACGTCCCTGTGGTACACGGGCGGAGACCGGCAAGGGATTCAATTAGTAGACGCCGCGTCTGTTTTGTGTGTGTGTGTGTGGTGTGTGTGTGTGTGTGTGTGTTGTGTGGTTTGTGTTGGTGTTTTTATTTTTCCATATCTTTCCATGTGGACACGATTTCCGCTCGAATCACTCCGTAAGCGTAATGCGGTTTGGGTGCATATGATTGTGTGTGCACTCACGCGTGTCTTTGTGCTTTGTGTCTTGTGTGTGTGTGTGTGTGTGTGTGTGTGTGTGTGTGTGTGTGTGTGTGTGTGTGTGTGTGTGTGTGTGTGTGTGTGTGTGTGTGTGTGTGTGTGTGTGGTGTGAATGGTGTGTGTTGTGACAAAGAAAAAAGAGAGAGCGCGCAAATGGTGTGTGTGTGTGTGTGTGCACTCATATGCGCCTTTGTGTGTGTGTGTTTGTGAGTGTGTATGTGCTCTCATGCACCTGTGTGTGTGTGTGTGAGAGAGAGAGAGAGAGAGAATGGGATGTATGTGTGTGTTGTGTGTCTGTGTATGTGTGAGTTACTTCCCCTTGTCCTTAGGGAGTAAAAAAAAAGTTACTTCTCAGTGTCCTGCAGCCACCCCATATATACAATAGGCTATAGTCGAATATATTCTATACATATTCTATTCTATATAGTAGAACATTTAAAGTCTCCAAAGGACTAGCGGTGCAACGGGGACGGCGGCGGCGTACGTATGAATGGCCTTCCCGCCGCGTTCATTAAACCGAAGCCACCATTAACAAAACAAAGCGCCGCGGCAGAACTGGGGGAATACAACATGGCTCCCGTCCAGGAGGCTGGTGGTAACCGGGACGGGGTAATTACCTGCTGGAAGTATTGCTCATCCCCATTTAAATAGCTGGCACTCCACGCTACATCACATTAGTGCATTCTACATCCACCCGATATTGGCTTTGTTTCCTCCTCCGTCGCGGCCCCGCAACCAACGCGAGGGTTTTCGCTCGCTGGTAACTACTGAGTTCTCAAGCGCTCGCTAGGATTTTTGTGTGTGTGTGTGTGAATAGGATGCCTGCTGGCGTACAACTTTTTAGGACGCTAGCCCCATCTTGGCGAGCTCTTCGGGCTTTTTTTGGTGGTGGCTCTGGAGGTATCCGGAGCGGTCGCGTGACAAGGTTGTCGGTTCGATTTTTTTTTTTCCCCCCGGGCTCCTCCTAGCCAAGTGTCGCGGTTTCACCCGAACTGCCACCGACAGGCTGGCTGGCGTACGAACGTGTGCGTGAATGGCGGAACGTGAGGCAATATTGAAAAGCGTTGGGATGAAAGCACGATATAAATACACTCCACCCGCCACATCGGAAAGATCGCGCGTGCATATTCAAGGGTTCAAGGACACGGGATTTGGCAATTAGCGGGTCGGCGGCGGTGGTCGGACTGTCCCGGCGGCTTGTTAAAGGGACTGATTTTTAAACAGGTCTCGGCAGATGGTGTTAAAGCGACGACATTACGGCGCAAGGTAACGCAGCTTAGTGTCACATCCCGGCCCGGCGGCGACGACACACATCCAATTAGGTGGCTGGAGGAAAAAAAGTGGAAAATATTGCTAAAAAAATTACCCGAGGAAACACGGGAAAGACAACAGCAAAGAGTATAAAGTATTTCCGTCTTGCTGAATTAATTAATGAGGAAACCGGAGGATTATTCATCATCGACCGGCATTTGGATTTAATTCGTATTTCATAGGTTACACTAAGTTATCAAGGTCATAACACAAGTTATGGCTTCCATCAAACATTGTCTTTACCAAAAACATCTCAACATCTCTATTATGAATGGAAGCTGTCTAATTGTAATGCCTTCCTTCACCACACTCAATATTTGTTGACATCTCAGAATGTTTTTTATGAGATTTAGCACTTAGATTTATATTCATTGTCTGCTCGATTTTATTTTTGGGTATAATTGTATTCTTCACCAATTATCTATTTTGATGCATTTTTATTTTGAACGTGAACTAAATGAATTCAAATTAATTGGCCATTCCACAGCACACGCCATTGTCTGATCATCTGTGTGAACTTGAGTGGGAGGAAGACGCCTTTATTTTGACGGAGCACTTGGGGCCATTTTGTTTCCTGCTTCCTGTTGACACCAGAGAGAGCCCCCTGGTTGAAGACCATGGAACTACCTGGATAGACCCCCTCACACACACACCCCCTCTCTCTGTGTGTGTGTGTGTGTGTGTGTGTGTGTGTGTGTGTGTGTCTGGGGGTGTGTGTCTGGGGTGTGTGTGTGTGTGTCTGGGGGTGTGTGTGTGTGTGTCTGGGGGTGTGTGTCTGGGGGTGTGTGTGGGGGTGTGCGTGGGGGTCTATCCAGGTACTTCCATGAGGAATCCCGTGAGGAAGACAAGGGGGTGAGCTGGGCTGTGACAAGTCACCCAGGGCACACCGAGAATAACTCTGCCAAATGTCAGTGTGTCGGTTAGAGAGGTGTGCACACACACATGTGCACACACACACGCACACACACACACACACACATTTTTGTGTTCACATCGATGCAACATTTTGAGTTAACATGTGTGTGTGTGCGTGTCTGTGTGCATGTGTGTGTGTGTGCGCATGTGCACCCGCATGTGTGTGTATATTTATATATATATACGTATGTGTGTATATTTATATATATATATATATATATATATATATAAATATGCATATCACATGTCTCTGTGTGTGTATCTGTGTGTCTACATGTATGCCTGTGTGTGTATGTGAATGAATATGATAAATAATAATAAATATGTTTATGTAAATATGTATATGTCATGAATATGTCTGTGTGTGTGTCTGTGTGTGTGTGTGTGTATGGTGTGTGTGTGTGTGTGTGTGTGTGTGTGTGTGTGTGTGTGTGTGTGTGTGCGTCGTCCTCACCCACTGGGGACATCTCGGGCACGGTGGCCGTGTACGGCCCCTCCAGGAACTTGGGCTCGTTGTCGTTGATGTCCTGCACCTTGATGACGAACTCGGACTCGGGCTCCAGCGGCCGGTCGGTGTCCATGTCCACGGCCTGCGCCCGCAGCGTGTAGTAGGGCTTCTCCTCGCGGTCCAGGCTGCGCAGCGCGTGGATGTCCCCGGTGGTCTGGTCGATGGTGAAGATGGAGCCGGCGCCGTCGCCCGACAGCGTGTACTTCACCTCGCTCTCGCCCTTGTCCAGGTCCGTGTGGAGCTGGGGGTGGGCGAGGGGAGGAGAGAGAGAGAGCATTAAGGAGAGGGAGAAAAGACAGAAATTGGCAAATATAGACAGAGAGAGAGAGCAGGGGTATGAGAGAGGGAGAGAGAGAGAGAGAGAGAGAGAGACAGAGAGAGAGGGAGAAGGAGAGAAATAATAATGATTGAGTGTGAATAGCCGATCGGATTGTGGGTTTTTGGTGAAAGTCTCTCTGGAGAAAGAGAGAAAGGCTCGCTCATCTTTCCTGGATGAGGGGGACATAGAAAACCAGACTTGACTTCAAACAGGAACATCCAACTACTCAGCGATGTGGAAAATCACAGCCAGCCATTAAAAAATAAATACACAAATAAATAAAATAATGAAAGAAAGCAAGAATGAATGAAAGATGTGAAAAAGTGAACACAAAAAAACCCCAAAACATTGCAGTTTTCGGTGCATTTCACAGATTGATGACGCCAAGTCGCTCATACATAATGTATTGTTTCAGCGTAATTGCCGCGCGATGATAACTGTTGAATAGCGCCGAGCCTCCGCTAGTCAAGCGTGACTCAAATCCTCAAATTAAACCGGATCTTTTGATTTTTTTTTATTCCGTGCCGCCCCTTATCTTGCCGCGGCAAAGCCTCAAACTGTCAAACCACGCCGCCCGACCTCCTGCGTCACGGGGAACGCTTTAAAATACCGCCGTGAAAACATCGGACTGTGCTCCCACCGAGGACATTTGCGCGTTTCGGTTTTGATTGTTTGTGCTCTGTGTGGGAAATATTACAAACTACCGTCGTGGGCCTTGAGGGTCTGAGCCGTTTCAGAGCAAACTTGTTAGCATATCTTTGTCGCAGGGCGGGCGGGGCGGGGGGGGGGAGCACCGTGGATAAGAGTCGGTCGGGACTGCGACACCCAGACGAGAGATTTGGGTGATTCAATTCTCCGCCGCGGTGTCCACCTGAAGGCATGAAGGCTGAACATGCCTGCTCGCTAATAACACGCTTCTGAACATATTCACTGTAAAAACGCATTAAAAGTGGTCGCTGCGTTTATTTTCCCAGATGAGTAAAATATTCCATCTATTCATCTCAATGACTAAACATGAATAGTGATGTTTACAAAAATATCAAGAAATAAAATCACTCGTCACGTAATGTATACGTGTGTGTATATATATATATATATACTCTCTGTTTTGGCTAGTCATTCGTTAACAAGGTCAACAAGGTCATTTTCTGCCACACAACGATCGATATTAATATCCTGGGAAATCTGCAGAAGACACACCGCCCGGACAGTAAGTAAAATAAATCAACATCATGTACATATTACAGTCTAATATGAATCAATATACACGCCTGTATATGAATATGCATTTTTAGTCAATTGAATTGTATTGTGCTGTTTTATTTGGTCCATTTATTTCATATTATTACTTTTTTTATTTAAAGTGTACACTATGACGGTGACCTTCCAGTCACCCTATACCTCCGCTAAACGCACTTCGCGCTAAAACATGATCCTACCCGCTGAGTACTTTTCA
>PIJE02000777.1:209816-219816 GCA_002895965.2 Coryphaenoides rupestris | reverse complement strand
TGCTCCAGATTGTGTTCTCTCTTTTTCTCTTTTTTCCTCCTTTTTTTTTCCCCACACAAGTGACTTTTGGTAACCGGGAACGAGGCCCGAGCTATGCATTGTTAACTCGTTCCCGTCGCGAGGTCTTCCATCACTGTCCAATTTGCGCCCGCGGAAAAAAAAAAAACGCAGATGCGGTGTTGCGAGGAATCAAACCTGGGATAATGATTCACACAGGAGTCCCCTCCGCCCTCCCAACCTCCACCACCACCACCACCACCACCACCATCACCACCACCGCCGGCTCTCTCTCTATCTCCCTCTCCCTTTCTCTCTCTCTCGCGACCTCCGTCCTGTCTCATCACCTTAACTCCAACAGCTGGACTGGGAGCGGGCGGGTGTTGGGTGCTGGTGGGTGTTGGTGGTGGTGGTGGTGGTGGTGGTGGTGGTGGTGGGTCGGCAGGCAGAGCATCAGCCAGCCCCGACGCTCATGTGCGTCCGCCAGGCTCTCCGCAAACAGGTGTAGGCAGGCCTTGTAATTGAACGCCTCTCCAGCCGCCTGTGCGGAAAACCCGGGCTGACCGATGAGGTTTACGCCTTTTCGCACAAATAGGGGGAAACAGGCGGTTTGTTTCGCTTTTTTTCTCCCCACACACACACACACACACACACACACACACACACACACACACACACACACACACACACACACACACACACACACACATACACACACACACACACACACCACTGTAACGGGAGTGTGTGTCTGAACGGGGGCCGCAAATGTGCTTTGCATAGATTTTCGCCCGCCTCCCACCCGGGTTCTACCTCAACGTTGGCCGGGCTTATTGGATATGCACACAATAGCGACATATTGATTCATTCACATGATTAAGCGGGTGAATTTGAACCAACCTTTGCGGGGAAAAAAGTGCTGTAATTGGATCCCTGAACTCAGGGATTAGTGGCTATGATGCTGGCATTATGTTAGCGGGGAATACTTATGGAACTCCTTACAGACAACCGGAAGGTTCTGGGTTCGAAACCCAACGTCTGCGGTCTACCTGGAGGCCTTGAGGCCGAGATGCCTAAACCCTACACCTCCCCACCTTAAGGGCATGTCAAAAAAAGTGACGACGTAATAAATATTAGTCCACTGCAGTGGCTCAGGAGGTAGAACCATTGTCTGGCAACTGGGAGGTTGCCGGTTCAATCCCCGGCTCTGCCTCGACACCGCACCACAACTGCTCCTGGCGAGCTGGCTGTGGTTGACACCGCCATTGGTGTACAAAAGCGTAATGTAAATGCAAACGATTGACCATTTGCCGGCAGTAATTGTAACAACACTGAAGGAGAACCAACGGAAAAAACCCGAAACTGCTTCTTCTTAAAAAAGCGTTCCTCCGAGCGAAATACAGAACGGATAGCGCTCGCTCGCCCGGCCGCGCTTGTCCGCACCGTTTCGAGGGGAAACTTCCGCATCTGAGCACATCTCCGCTGCGACGGAATCTATTCCCTCTGAGCGAGCGCGTGTAAAAAAAAAAAAAAAAAAGTGTCACCGTGTTTTGCTCGTTTGGATTTACAAACCAGCCGCGGCAGACGGTGTCGGTTTGTTTCTCGCACTCTCTCTCTCTCTCTCTCTCTCTCTCTCTCCCCCACCTAAACGCTATTTTCGGGTTTTGGCTCGTTCTCTTGACAACCGCGGCGCGTTTCCTGCCGCGAGCCGCACTCTTCCGATCTATCCTGTCGACGCGTCCTGACTGTCTTCCCCCACCGCAATCCATCCATCTCCCCTGTCTCCTCCGCTCTACTCTCCTCTCCTCGGCTCGGCTCTTCTTCTTCGTTTTTCAGGCGAGAAGCAAGAAGAGGAAATGGGCCGATTGGATGAACAGTGACACGGCGGTGCATCGCGCCGGATTGTCTTTCGCGATGTAAATACAATATTGCTGGAAAGAGGAAGCGTGCCGGCACTCTCACTGTACGCTCCGGCTAGGGGGGGCCGTAAAAGGAGAGTCTCTATTGACCTTACGGGGGGTGGGGGGGGCGGGGCGGGGCGGGGGTGTACGGTGCACAGCTCTTAGTCTTGTGTCCTTGATACCGAGGGCGATTTATTACACGGCGGCTGGAAGGCCGATCGAAACCCGGTGTCACCAGGAGGACCCACGTTAAGTTTCAAACACGGTAATTAGGTCATTCCGATCTGTGATTTGTGGAGTCAAAGGGAGAATTCCCAGATTGAACATATATGTATGTCGTCGCAAGTGCTGGGAAGTGCGGCGGCAGTAGCTCAGGAAGGTACTGTAAGATCGGTCGTCTGGCAAACTGGAAGGTCGCCGGTTCGATCCGCCGAGCTAAGTGTCGAGGTGTCCCCCGAGCAAGACACCACCTAACCCTAACCGCTCCTGACGTGTTGGTTGTTACCTTGCATGGTTGACACCGCCGTCGGTGTATGAATGGGTGAATGTGAGGCAACGTCGGATAAAAGCGCCGTATAAATGCAATCCATTTACCATTTACTCAACGCGATGTACAGCGGCGTGCAGCAATGTTCACACGCATTGCCGTTACGGAGCAGGTAGGGCTTAGGCCTCTTGCTCAAGGGCGCTACACTGCAGACACTGGAGATTGTACCTTGTGCTGTTTTCGGTTTCAGTCAAACAACCCAACCACCGCTCTCCCCCCGCTATCCCACGCCTCATTACAAGCCTGTTGACTTTCGCAGCTGTGGATATACAAATCATAACACAGACATCTCAGAGGCTTGCGCTAGCGTCTCTGTTGGTCAGGATAAAAATACTCCCCCCGCCCCCACTACGCTGACAGGAACCAAACCCGCGAGATACATCCCAGTGAGATAGTACATCTCACTGGGATGTTTTATTTTTGCGCAACATGACCGTCATGCAACGACAAAAAGTTCACAAAAACAGTTCAAACTTTTCCCGACACCCTGACACACACACACACAAACACAGTGCAAAGACCCCGGTGCTAGGAATCCATGCTGGACACACACACACACACACACACACACACACACACTCGTTCGTTTTTGATAGCATCACACAAAACCCAGCAGCGGGAAACAAGAACAACCAGCAGCATCTCATCTCGTCGACTCTCTTGCTCGCTCTCTCTCTCTATCTCATCCGCTCTTCTTCTCTCTCTCTCTCTCCTCTCTCTCTCTCTCTCTCTTACGATGCAAACGTCCTAACCCCCCCCCCCCCCCCCCCCCCCCCCCCCCCCCCCCCCCGGACACCTACCCGCCACGACACGCCTCCCACCCCAAAGGGTTTCTCCCCCACTGAAATGGCAAACCAACGTTTGCCTTTCGGTTTCCAACTCATTGCTTTCCTCTGTCTCTCTCTCTCTCTCTCTCACTCTGTGTGACAGCAAAAAAGCCTGCCACATGCATAACAATCCCACCTCACAACACAACCAACACACCACGCACGGCACGCATTTCGCACGCACGCACGCACGCACGCACAACACACACAAATACACACACGCGCGTCCTACCCCCGGGCGGAGGCAGCGTTCGCGGAGACAGACGGCACCCTGGCTCAGACTCCGGGGCGGCGTGTTCGTTAACCGCCACCCGCCACCGTGTCAACTCGCGGTGCGAAGGTAGCTGCCGGTGATTTCACACGACTTGACTTTTTTGTGCTTATTATTATTATTTCCCGCGTTCTTCCATTATTTCTATCTTTCTCGCCTTCTCGCGGTGAGGAAATCGTTGCTGCAGATGGCGGCGGCGGGGTGGTGTTGTTACGGCGGATCGATAGCCGCGCCCGCCAGTCGCCCGGCGCCCGCTAGCTGCTCGCCGGCATCGAGCAGCTAGCGGGCGCCGCGGCGGTTGCTCTCTGGGCCGTTGACACGCTTCACTCAGGTTAATAGGCAGCAGGCGAGATAAATAAATAACGCCGCCTGGCGCGAAACTTTCACCGCGGCGGCCCGGAATGCTACCGGTGTAATTATGTTTGTTTGTCAGTGTCTGTGCGTGTGTGTGTGTGTGTGTGTGTGTGTGTGTGTGTGTGTGTGTGTGTGTGTGTGTGTGTGTATACATCACAGTGTGCGTGTATGTTTGTGTGTTGGTGTGTTTGTTCTGTATGTGTATGTGTGTGTGTGTGTGTGTGTGTGTGTGTGTGTGTGTGTGTGTGTGTGTGTCTGTGTGCGTGTGTGTGTGTGTGTGTGTGTGTGTGTGTGTGTGTGTGTGTGTGTGTGTGTGTGTGTGTGTGTGTGTGTGTGTGTGTGTGTGTGTGTGTGTGTGTGTGTGTGTGTGTGTGTGTGTGTGTGTGTATACATCACAGTTGTCACAGACCATATATCACTGTGTGTACGTACTCGGGTGCTATATTTGCACTCAGGTGTGTACAGGTGAGCCTCCTGTCTCTTCGTCTCTCTCACTCTCTGTGTGCGAGTGTGTGAGAGGCACCGAGAGGAGAGTAGGGGGGGGGAGAGGGGGAGAGGGAGAGGTGGAGGTGTGAGGTGAGAGGGGAGAGGGAGAGGGAGTGAGGGAGAGGGGCAAGAGAGAGAGAGTGAGAGAAGGCAGGAGAGAGGAGAGGGGGAGAATTGCGAAATGCCAGATAGAGCCCTGGCATCGCAGGGGAGCAGCCGGCACTGTGTGAACCTGCGAGACTCCACCGCCCCCCCCAGCCCCCCCCCCGCCCACCTCACCACCCACTCACCCTCACCTGACACCCCCCCATCACTCCTCCCCCCCCCACCACACGAGCGCAGGTCACCTGCAGTCGCGGGCGGCCGAGGCATTCATCAGCACCGCTGCCACACAGCATCACCGTTGCCGTCGGTAACGGCAGGGAACCGGCGCCGAGCCCTATTCCACTGTTTTTCCACTTTGTTCCAGATTCTACCACACACCACAGACACACACACACACACACACACACACACACACACACACACACACACACACACACACACACACACACACACACACACACACACACACACACACACACACACACAGGGACACACACACACACACACACACACACACACACACACACACACACACACACACACACACACACACACACACACACACACACACACACACACACACACACACACACACACACACACACACACACACACACACACAGAGACACACACACACCACCCTAATGGGGGTTCTCTGATCCAGTACTTGAATTACTTTTGACTTTCTAATTCCTTTCATTTCATATTATTATTAAAATATATTTATAATTAATCTTTTTTTTTATTTTTTATGATTTGCCATTTTAATATTCAGCCGACCGCCGTCCATAATGAGTTACAGTAAGTGTGAATGTGATTTTTTTTTTTGTTGTCAGTAATGAGGTCAGGTTTCCATCTGGATCAAGGATGCACACAGGTGGACACACTGCAGACCTGGTGGGCTTTGAAGCTCCTCCCCCTCCCCCCCCCCCCCCCCCCCTCCCCCCTCCCCCCTCCCTCTCCTCTTCGCCCGGCGCGTCGAACGCTGCCGTCATCGCTCGTCTTCGGTATGTTCGTATTTTCACGATACGTTTTAGTGCAGCGTCTTGTGATCTTATCTTTCAAGATGGATTCCCGCTCGGCTCGGCGGCGGCCATGCTGTCAGGCGCGGCAACACCACCGCGTTATTGATCTCGGCGGTACCGAGAGTGTGTGTGTTGTGTGTGTGTGTGTGTGTGTGTGCCGTGTACGGATGGCGGTGTGTCTATATTTATACATTACTTTCATATATTTATCTATTTATTTCGGGTTCTCATATCACACTTGATTAAGCCCAGCGGACCCAACCAAACGTCGAAGACAGCTGTTCATTTTCCGCCTCTCGCCGCGGCAACGCCGGCGAGAGGCGGTGTTACAGTATATAAATGAAGAAGAAGACCCTGAAATTAATACTGATCGGGGACATTATGAAAACCACTCGGAGGCCGGCTCCTGGCGATAAAGTGGAGGAGAAGGTCCGCGGTGAGAGAGAGAGAGAGAGAGGTGTTGCCGGACACAGATGGACGACGTCGTTAGCTCTCATTTCACACGCTGCGTCGAGGACCCCGGGGGGCCGTCTATCATATTTAGCAGCATCAACGTGCATCATACATTTGTAAATCCCCCCGCCACCCCGCCCCATACACACACCTCCCCTTTCGATCTTTTTTTTCTTTAACACGTTCTAACGAGCTACTGACTGAGCTCCACATGCATACATTAAATATTTTCCCGGCGAATTCATTTTTTTTTTTCCTTCTCAAATTGCTTTCCTCGTCCGACGTTGTTAATTACTCTGGAGGGGAGCTATCCAGATGAATGCGAAGAGGATGTTGTCGTGATGTCTGTCACACCCCACAACCCCCCCCAAACCCCCCCCCAACCACACACACACACACACACACACACACACACACACACACACACACATCGCAGTCATGTGCGTTTTTGACATTCGCGTTGAGCTTCGTCGCGTTAAAGACGTGCCGATGTGTTTAATGTGTTTAACGTGTTTGCCGCCGACGTACAGTTAAACACCCATTTGCATGTCGTACGGTAACCGATTTAGCGGATCTTCTTAGCGCGCATTCCATACAGAAATATGGCTTCTTACACACACACACACACACACACACACACACACACACAGATACACACACACACACACACACACACCACACACACACACAAACACATACACACACACACAACACAACACACACACACAATTATATACACACAGCACACAGTTTCTGACCAGAGACGACAGTTTCTGACCAGAAGAACTCGTCGAAGTAGTAGAAGTACAAGACATTCCCACAGGAAGTACAAGAGTAGCTTCATAGTACATTGACGAGTGTTAGTCTATGGGAGTGTGTGTGTTTGGTGGCTGAGCCCCGAACTAAGCCACTTACTGTATGTGGCATTGTGGCAACAGACTACGCTACACGTCTTATACTTGTCGTTCTTCTTCGAGGAAGTCAGCGACGGCAAACCAGTGGACAGGAAGGCGCCGCCCATAAAACGGGGGGAAGAAAAAAAAGGACGGTCACTTCCTGTCAGCGACGGGCCAGACGGAGAAGAGAATCAACGCGTTGTCAGAGGAACAAGACTGGAAGACTCGACGACCTTTCCGCACCAGAAAGGTTTTTGACTTCTATTCAAATGAGACAACATTTGAACCACAAAAGCGTATATCGAGAAAGAAAAAAAGAAACCCGAGGGTATCGGGGCCACGTCACCGAGCGACATCAGATGTTCTTGTGTTGTTGTAAGATCCCTTTTCAAAAGACCCCCACGTCTATTTCCTAGCAACCCCCCACTCTCGTCTCTCGTCTCTCTCGTCTCTCTCCTTTCTCTCGCTCTCTCTGCTCCTCTCCCGTTCAATAAATTGATTGGTTTCTCTGTAATCCACAAAATACGTAATTGTTACGGCTATGAGAAGTCATTTATGAGCATAATGGGGCCCCGGCCTCGGCGGGAGCGTCTATAGAAAGCGAATCCCCCCAGCTCCTCCGCTTGCCAACGGTGTAATTTGTTTGGTCCTTTTATTGAAGCCGCCTTTGCACTTTTGTCTTCCTTTTTTTTCCACTGACTCGGGCGAAAGAAACAGTGCGGTCGCCGGCTGAAATATATATAAATATATATCGGGTTTTTTTTGTATTTTTCTTACAGACAGCAGTGCGGTGGGCTCGGGGTGAGAACACGCCGGTGTTTCAGGCGTTTACCGCGGAGCCGGGCGCCCGTGTATCGCTATATTTTGTTGTTGGCCCCTCGAGAGGCAAAATAAAAAGGTTTGACTTTGCTTTAAGAGACTTTCTCTCTTTCTGCTCTTTTCGGGGGGGCAGCAGTAGCTCAAGATTAAGATTTATTTGGGGGGGCAGCAGTAGCTCAGGAGGTAAGAGAGCAGTAAGAGCGGTTGTCTGGCAACAGGAAGGTCGCTGGTTCGATCCCCCGGGCTCCTCCCCCTCCGTCTAGCTAAGTGTGGAGGTGTCCCTGAGCAAGACGCCACCTAACCCTAACTGCTCCTGACGTGTTGGTTGTTACCTTGCATGGTTGGCACCGCCGTCGGTGTATGAATGGGTGAATGTGAGGCAACTGTAAAGCGCTTTGGATAAAAGCGCTATATAAATGCAATCCATTTACCATTTGCTATACGGAGCAAAATATATATTTATATACATATCTCTCTACCAACTGATGACCCTCTGCTATATATAATCTGTAAATCGCTCATTACTTTAATGAGCCGGGAGGGAGTTGGGGGGCGTCTTGCTCCAGGATGACTGCAAATATGCGTGGGACTCGACACCCTTCAGTCGTTCAGCTGTTCGGCTGGGAGTCAGCGGCCAGGAGCTCTCAGCCCACCCTACTGAGGGCTGAGACTCGCATCAGGACCACATGAGCGTGTCAGTGCGGCAATTCCCAAGAGCTCCGGCCGTGTAGCACAGACCACTGACCTTTGCTGGGAGAAGGAAGAAAAAAAAAACCACACTGATATATTGCCCAAAGACACTTGTGACGGAGCTACTCTACTCTCGCTCGCTCTCTCTCTCTCTCTCTCCCTCTTTCTTTCTCTCTCTCGCTCGCTCTCTCTCTCGCTCTGCCCTCTCCCTCTGTCTACCACTCTATCATTCCCCATCTTTCTCTTTCTCTCATTCCCTCTCTCTCTCTCTCGGCACTCTTCATTTCGCTCTCTATCTGTTACCTCTCCACCCCCACCCCTCAATCTCTGCCCTCTCTCTCTCTCTCTCTCTCTCTCTCTCTCTCTCTCTCTCTCTCTCTCTCTCTCCTCTCTCTCTCTCCTCTCTCTCTCTCTCTCTCACTGCTCTCTCCTCCTCTTCTCTCTCTCTCTCTCTCTCTCTCTCTCTCTCTCTCTCTCTCTCTCTCTCTCTCTCTCTCTCATGTCTACAGCACATGCTCTGTGATCTTTCAATCCACTGAGCTAAAAACAGTTAAGATCCAATAAGACATTTTCCATCTATTCAGTCCGGTTGCTGGGGAGTCTGTGTGTGTGCGTGTGTGTGTGTGAGAGAAAGAAAGAAAGAAAGTGTGTGTTCCTTCCTCTACTGACCCACTCCGCAGTGAGTCAGAGGGCTCTGGCGCGGTGCTGAGGGCATTGTGGGTAACGGTGGATTAGCAGTGACTTCACTGTATCCCGAGATGCTGTTATCGTGTCGTACATCTGCATCATTATCATGCAGCAAAAACCGACAAACACAAAATGGCTTCTCAACGCCGACCCCGAACTATTTTCTATTTTAGAGAACAAATCAAGAATTCGGGGACCCAGGGGGGGGATGATGAAGTTAAGGGTAAGGTACGGCGTTCTCAGCCGACGAAGGTACGGCGTTCGATCCCCAACCGTCCACACAGTGTACCCAGAGGCATCCTCGAGCAAAGAACCTCTTTAACTGTCCCCGAATGACCGCGTCTGTCTTTTATATATTCATGAGATTGATTTGGCCGAGACAGTGCACATCAATCAGCATTTTAGTTCACACTTCCGTGTAAATATGAGTTATCCGAGGGGCTAATTTGCATCTGTCGTCCCCGATTCACTAATCCCCCCTAATGTGCCGGGGCTACCACACGCCTGCTAAATTATTAAATGGTAGTAATGAATAAATAATTAAATAAAACCCGAGGAAATGCATCGTTACTTAGCGTCGTTCAGCGCTACGGGACTGCGTCACAGGGGGGGGGGGCAAAGGAGTTAAGAAATCATATTAAGCGATGTTTTTGACTGTTTGGCACGTCACCGTGCATCACAGATGACCGCGAGGCCCCGATCCCTTAACCCCCCTTTTGCAGCGAAGCGTGGGACCAGAGTGTATTTACTCCTGGCTGTGTGTGTGCTGTGTGTGTTTGGTGGATTGGTTGGCTTAATTGGCCTCGGTGACCAGTTAAGAGTGCTGGGGTGGGGTGGGCTACAGCCTGTGGTGCATTGGCGAACCAGTGCACCACAGGTTAAGTCAGCCACCAGCACACACACTCAGCGCTAGCATGCTAGAAGTTACCATGATCTCTCTCT
>PIJE02000777.1:182876-189778 GCA_002895965.2 Coryphaenoides rupestris | reverse complement strand
GGCACCTCTGCATGGACTCAGATCAGCTTCTGGCTGTCAGTGCCGCGTTCTGTAAACGTTTGGCTGGCATTTAGTCTGAACGATCACAGTCTAGCTCACAGTCACATTCTCCGGAGAAGGGCATCGGATGAATGAAAGCCCGACCCCCCCCTCTTCATACGCCGTCAGCAAACACAAGCGCGAGCCCCAGACTGCTAGCTTGATCCATCCCCCCCCCCCCCCCCCCCCCCTTCAGAATATCAAATAATGATGGAGGCGAGGGGGGGGCGGGGGGAACGAATCCGATTTGCGTCCCAGTGAACGAAGGTTGCCTTTTCCGCAAGAGAGGATGAACTTTTCCCACCCGCCAGCCGTCTACGGACGCGTTCCGCACACAGACAGACATACCCTAGGGGTCCTGAAGTAGAACCATCACACAGATTCAACCTTCCCCCCGGTGTGAGTGTGTCTGAAACCACTCCGGGCGAAGATCTGTGGATGCAAGGAGCTATAGTCTTCCTTGATAAAAGAGGCGGTGATTACAAAAGAAAAAAAAAAAAAAACCCAGATAGAGACGGCCTCGAAAACCACACGACCCCCCCCCTTTTACTGGATGCCCACTTGTTCCCACTTTGGCTTCGCCACTCAATTTCACTCTTTATTGGCGAGGTCAGGGCTGCAGCGGCCTCAGCGTAGCGGCCCCGTCGCCATTTAATAAAAAGCCCGGGTGAAGGCGGAGCTTCATCACACACACACGCGCACGCACGCACGCACACACACACACACACACAGCATGGGTTGCAAGGTGTTGGGAGACATTATCACATGCACGCGCGCACACACACACTCCTGTCTCTTCCCACACACACAAACAGGACAAACTTGAATGAGAACAGACTTGCATGAATAGACATTGACACACACCCAGGCGCGTGCACACACACACACACACACACACACACACACACACACACACACACACACACACACACACACACACACACACATAAAATCAAGGGATGCAAGGTGGGAGACATTACTTTAGCAGTTATCAACATGCACATACAAACACACACACACACACACACACACACACACTCCTGTCTCTTCCCACACACACAAACAGGACAAACTTGAATGAGAACAGACTTGCATGAATAGACATTGACACACACTCACACACATACTGTATATATACAAACACCTGGATTTAAAAGACGGTGAACCCTTAAAATGGGCCAAGTTGAAAAAAATAATTCCAGTGTTCGGTCAAAGCGGATACAATAGAGTTTAACAACACCAACAATCAGAAATCAGTCTGTATTCATCGGCAAAGTTGCAATAAAACAAATGTTAATGTTTCCCGGTGACAAGTAATTGCGGCATACCTGACAATATTGCCCCTTTCCATCTCGAACAAGTGACACACAGTGCCTGAATATTTTAGGTTAATTCAACCGCCTCACCCACTTCTTGGTTCATTTCTTGGTAACTTAAATGCTCCGATATCAGATCAACATGACATTTCCATTGCTAAGAGGCGCTAAGGTGCAAATACCCAACATCTGTTTACTGTCTGTATGGTAATGGTAACACGGATGAGCGAAATGAAGTATCTTCTGACTTTATAATCACCACTTATGGTCGTGATTCATACCTTAAAGTCAACGTTTTTTAATCAAAAGGAGGATAAGGTAGAATGTTGTCGTGTGTGTGTGTGTGTGTGTGTGTGTGTGTGTGTGTGTGTGTGTGTGTTAGCCCCCAGCATGAGCTTTGTATTGATTAGAACTATTGATTATTTTATAATCTAGTTAATAGAACTTTCAGGACGAGTTTGAGAATATATCCATCAGTCTGATCATTACCGGGACACCTTCCAGAATTTGTTTAATTTAATCAATCCTAATAAAAATACAATAATCAGTTATATTATGAAGGGAAATATGTTCCTGGTTTTCCGTGCTGGCTCTGTGTAGTCTCTCTCCCCCCCCCACAGAAGTTTGGCGATAGCATTGGCGAACTTCTGGATCAAAGATTAAGCCATGCCTAACAAACCGTGTCCCAGGGTTTGATTAGAACGGACCAAACGCCTCAGGAGCAAAAGGCCCCTTAAACTGAACTTCTTGGTGTACCTCTTGAGCCCCAGAAAGCAGATCTCTTGTTACTGGTCCAGATTTTTTGTTGTTGCACTTAGACACCCTCATTAGTCCATGGTATCATCAAATCCTTCCATCATTACTCTGTGCTCCCATGTCCTCTCTCTCTCTCTCTCTCTCTCTCTCTCTCTCTCTCTCTCTCTCTCTCTCTCTCTCTCTCTCTCTCTCTCTCTCTCTCTCTCTCTTTCTCTCTTAAGCACCTTTGATAAACGGACTGTTTGGCAGCAATATGATCTTTCCATCACGTCCTTGGCCCCCCACACCCCCCCCGTGATCCATTGTGCTCTGACTGCGGTGACCTGTGGGTATTTGGATTGCGGAGCAGCGTTTAATGTTGTGTTGTGTTGTGTGTTTAATGTTGTGTTGTGTGTGTGTGTTTAATGTGTTCACAAAGCGGTTTTCACAAGATCTCATTTCCCCCCCCCGCTTGTGTTCCCTGATTGCCAGCAGGAGAAACACACATTAAGTAATGTCCAAGGGGAGGCGGCTAAACATAGACGCTCAGACAAACGCATCCGGAAAAGTTCACGTTTTTTTACGTGATTATACATTGTGCCGGGAATCAGCGTTTTTTTGTTGGACGAGAGTGCTTGTTTTTTGACAGCGTGTGTGTGTGTGTGTTTCTGTGTGTCCCACAATAGGCGGGTTAATATTGTTAAATATAACGCCGTACCCTTTCGCAAAACACAACGTCGCTAATGAGGCGGGTTAACCATATCTCAGGTGAAATTGTTACGAACACGAGCGAAAAAGAATTGGGCTCTCCGGAGCGTTCACACCTGCGGCCGAGTCAGTGACTCACGATGTGAAATAACGTGTTGAAGAGAAAGTACGCTCGTTAAATCGGGCGAGATTAGGGGCGGCGGTTCAACTCCCGTGCTCTTTTTTAGCCTATTGTTATTTAAATCCAGATTAAATATGTATTGCTGTTTACCGTTGTGTCGGTCTTGTGCTTTTTAATAATTCATCGCTCCACACACACACCGCGGTTGACCGACGTACGAATGTACGTGTCGTTGTCGCCGTCGACGAGACCCTTTCGTCCGTTCGAACCGAGCAAGGTGCTTTAAGGACGCGCGTCCGCCGACTTTGTTTCACTGCGTCAATGAGTACAAGAAGTAAGACGTGAAGGAAAAGCCCCCCATCATCACAATTTAGCAAGTATTGTAATTCAAATATTTCCCCTCTTTCATATTATTCAGCGCTCATTTAATCATCGTTCAGCCCCGTTATTGCTGACTCACGCTGGAACCGCCCGAGCGTCGGCACAGCGCACTTTTTTCCAGTGCATTTCTTCGGGAAATAAATATGACTCTATGTAAATATTTTAATCATTCCTGGCAATAATTATGCATGACGGGGTACGCGAAGTAGTCCAATAAGCAATGGGAATAAATAATGAGGCCATTTCAAACCCGGAGAAAGGTCTGCTTAATTATTTAACGGCACAAATGGATTCACCGTTCCGACTTCAAATGGGCGGCACATCAAGAGAAGATGACAATTAGCACCGAGAACCTTCCGTCCAAGAAGAGCCCATAAAAACAAAATGAACTCTCAGAACGCAAAAATATGACGCGTGTCTTCACGACCGGTACGACGACCTGATATTACTGTTATACATACGGCTGTTACGATTACTTCGCCTAGTAACACTAATACTAGTAATACTAGTATGACTACTATCCACGACAAGAGTTACTGCAGTACAACTACGACTACGATTAAAACTACCGCCGGTAGGACGACCACCGCTTCGACTCCTTCCACCGCCGACACGACCGTAACTCCTACTTACGTTGATTATTACATTAATAACGGCGATTCTAATAACGACACGGCGAAGATGGTAATCATGCCAGTCATCATAATCACCATGACAACAACAATCATCATTAGCATCATTACCATCATTTTTCCCGTTTAGCGCTTTTTTTTTTTCCCCGAGCTAGCTGTCCTAATAGCGCGTGGCACCGGCGCCGTATTTACTCATCGTAATGAGAGCTGTGCTTCCGAACAGGGGGACGGAGAAATAAAATTATGTTCCGTGCAAAATGAAGCGCAGAAGAAAAAACAAATCGACAGGGATAAGCCGCGATTATGGTTATGAGTTTATGTCTGAAGCCGTTGTCAGGGAAAAGGGAATATTAAAGGGATGTATTTCCATACGACGCTCCATCAACGCGGGCACATTTCAGCGAAATAAAACAAAAAAACAAACGTATTAGAGGACGCAGATCGCCGTGTTAACATTCAGCGAGCGACCCTGTGCGCACACACACACACACTTTGAATCTCAAAGTAGATTAAAGTTAGTGAAGTACGACGTCATCTGTGAGCGAAGCCCGCGAGGTTGATTGCAGTCACCGGGGGTTTGAACTCGCGACCTTTCGGCCCGGGAGTCAAACCGCCTAACCGCCGCCCCCAACGCCGGATGAGCGTCACCTCAAATGACACAGCGGCTATCAGTTTGTTTCACAATTAACACGGCGACGGGAGGAAGTGACAAAAAACGTCGCTTCCTGTCCCGATCGATCCGCAGATATTTTATGACGGAACGCCCCTCCGCCTGACTCGGTCTGCCAACGTCGGCGAGAAATATAATAAAATTAAAACGGGCGCCGCGTCAGATCTCGTCTTAATGACCACGTACACGCAGCGGACCGGGGCAGCAGATAAATCATCGTCGCTAAGGGATAGCCACTGACAGGGAGGCAGCTAAATAGCAGCTTTCACGACTGACATTAAGATAAGGATGCATTGGAGAGCTATTGTTGTGCTTTTTTTTTTGGCCGGCTCATCGTTTTTTGTGGTGATTTGCGGCCCAAGGCGCCGCTCGGACAAGATGGAGGACACGACACCGCGTGATTTAGGAAGAATTACTTTGGTTTTTGTGTGATGTTGCTCAGATAACTGCATTTTTAATTAACCCTGAGACTGGGAATTTGGTTATCAAGAGATAACTCAAGAGATCACTTTTTTTTTATTCTTTGTCTTCTTAATATTGAGTAATTTAGTATTTTGTATCCAAAGTGACACCCGAGATTTGATCTGAGAGACTTGTCGTTACATGGAGAGGGTAAAGGGGCGGCGCATCTTGGGTTTCGAACCCGGAACCTTCTCGGCTTGGAGTCGACGATCTCAAAACCGTTTCTCCTAATTGTGTAACCGGGGAACTTGAACATTTTGCGGCTCTTTCCAAATTCCGCAAAAGATGCCCGCGGTAGCTGGAGAGTGTTTGTAAGAGAAGTCTGTTATTTTGAAGACACAACATAACAGAAGGTTTACAGAAGCCAGGGTGTTGCTGGGGCAATAATTGGGGGAAAAAATATCATTATTTTCACCCAATTTCTCCCCATTCGATCGATCAGCACACATTTTAAAGGGCCTCTATTTTACCACCAATAAAATATCATGTTGATTCTCCATTATTGTGATCACATGTCAACAATAGTCTCTCCGAAGATAAGTTTATTCTGATAATACAAACAAGATAAGTAAAATAAGTGAGCCTGAGGTCTCGAGAATGACCACCGGAGCGCACATTCTGGTTTCTCTGTGTGTTTGAGGGGAAGCTCGTGGGTGAATTCCTCCGCCAGGTTCAATGTGGTTTCCATGGACACTACTGTTTGTGTGCTATCTTGGAAAAATGTATAAGGTAGGCCTGTGTGTCCTTGAGAGTACGCCCATCCGTTTGTGTTGTCGTGCGTCCGATTGTTGTTTACACCTCAAGGAACCTGACTTATATGATTATACAACAGCAAGTTGATATTGCGTAATAATGGCCTAGTTGAGTTCTTGGACGATCCACATGAACATAATAATGCCGCTGGATGGGAATGTTTTATATGCTGTGGTTCAGATCTTGCAGAATTAATTATCTGTGTTCATCATAAAGTATCGTGACTCTGGTGAGTAAAAAAGAAATTAAAAAAATAGGCTTATTGTGAGGGAATCTGTTTCGAGCGGCAGCACGTTTGGGTACGAATATCGATATTTGGCGCCAGTGAATCGGTAACGTGTCGCACGCAATATATAATCCAGTGAGTTATGAAGCTTAGACGATATCAATACCCAAATGGACACGGATGTTATGTGTTCACAGGGGGTCCGGGGGGATTACGCTACGCCTCCACAGCTGGTCCTGTGTGACCGCGGCCAGAGGTTAACACTCTATAGCTTAAACAGGAAACCTTCCACCTCATGCAAATAAGTAGCTTAGGAAAAATCACTGGAACTGTAAATACCGACACCGGCAATATTAATCTGGTGGTGGTGGTGGTGGTGGTGGTGGTGGGGGGGCGGGGGGTGAATCTGGTTTCGGATTACGATTCTGTTCACACCGTCTCATCGGTTTCCTCTATTATTGATTCAGGTCGGCGCCCCCCGGGGACAGGGGAGGGATTTTTACACTATTTACTCAACACGGAGCAAAAGTAAATCAAAAGTAGGGAGTTACAAATGTCCTCCTCTGTGCATTAAAACAGCGCTTTGATTAACGAGCAAGCCCGGTCATTTCTCCTCCGCGCCTTATCTCTCTCCCGTCGCCGTGGAAACCTCTTATCTACAATTCTAATGAAACCCGGAGTGACTCCGGTTTGAGCGAGTGCTGCGCTCGCGATGACCATCCATCCCCCCCCGATGTCGCCAGGCTGTGTCAGCACAGCGGGGTACTACTTGATAGAGCGAGCATCACGACATCAGCGGGAGAGAGAGAGCGAGAGCTAGATAGATAGATAGAGCTTCTCTCGCTCTCTCTCTCCGATG
>PIJE02000777.1:160376-172876 GCA_002895965.2 Coryphaenoides rupestris | reverse complement strand
GCCGCCGTGTCGCGCTCGGGGCTTAGCGTGTGTCGGAGGGCGGTGTTCAGCGCGTGTGAAATACATTTCCCGAACAAAGGCAAAGTTAATGCGCGGGTCGGGGGGGCAAGATAGCGGTGAGCCATTGTGGCGAACATTTAGCTTAGCATCCAGAGAGACCTCGCGGGGCGGAAAGGTGGACGATTTATTAAGTGCACGCACTGAAAATGAATTGCAATGCGGAGGACGGTAAATGGATTGCATTTATATAGCGCTTTTATCCAAAGCGCTTTACAGTATTGCCTCACATTCACCCATTCATACACCGACGGCGGTGTCGACCATGCAAGGTAACAACCAACACGTCAGGAGCAGTTAGGGTCAGGCGGCGTCTTGCTCAGGGACACCTCGACACTTAGCGAGGAGGCGGAGCCCGGGGGATCTGCCAAACAACCGCTCCCCTTACCTCCTGAGCTATAGAAATAACCAAATAGAAACTCACGCGAGGTTCATAGCGCTTCTGAACGGAATTATTCTCAAACTAACGGCGTACGCGTTTGAATCCCCAGGCGTACGCGTTTGAATCCCCAGCTACGACCTCGATGACTGTGAGATCGCACATCAGAGTGTGTGTGACGTCACCTCGGCTGGTTAGCGATTCGCCGTGTGATCGCCCCCCCGCGCGTGAATCTTCCGATGTTTTCGCGCTTTAAGGCCTCAACGCACGAGTCGATTCCTCACCACCACGTCCCTCCCCCCCCCCCCCCCCCCCCGAAACCTCACAATGTCTGTCAGCCGAAACAACGACGTAGTGCGGACACAGAATAACAGAGACGAAGAAGAAAGAGGAAGTAAGAAGTAAGAAGTAAGAAGGCGCAATAAATGAGTGACGGACAGAAATAAACAGAGAGCTTTGAGGAAGGATAAAAAAAGAAAAAGAAAAGATAAGATAAAGAAAACGCCAGAAAGAAATAATGAAAGAAATGACGGAAACAGAGACAGAATCAAAGCCACCGATAAAGAAGAAAAGCAGAGCGAGATGGAGAGAAGAAAGAATAATAATACGACACACAACACCCGTGTAATTATGCAAGTACGTGAGAAGTTCACGTTCAGCACTCTGGGTCACACACACACACGCGCGCACACACACACACACACACACACACACACACACACACGCGCACACGTACACACTAACACACAACCGCAAAAAAAATCCATCAGCATTACAGCAACTCATCTCGCGGCTCCTTATTGCCCCGTGATCGGCGAGTGTCCTCAGGGTAAAGTTATAGCCTCGTAGCCGTAGCCGCCGCCGCCGCCGCTGCCGCCGAGGCTAATGCGATGCTACGTGCGGCGGCCGACAGGATGGGCTCTCTCGCTATCCCCCGCCTCCTGGCAGCGGGCCGGGCTGGCGCCGGGCCATCAGCCACCAGACAATTAGCGCTCGCGGCGTCCAATCATCGGCCCCCGAGCTGCGGTGGGAGCCTCGTCGCGTGTTTGTGTGTGATGGTGGCCCCACACACACACACACACGCACGCATGCACACGCACACACACACGCACACACGCACACACGCGCCTTTTTTTCCCCCCTTTTCCGTGGCTAAGAATCTGCCATCGCTGCAGTTTAGTCCACCTATACGAAGCCTCCCGCCTTCACCACAACCCTCCAGCTCCACCTGTAATGGGGCCTGTTTTAATTGACTCGTGCAGACGCACACACACACACACACACACACATCGCACACATAATCACTGACACACAACCCTCCAGCTCCATATGTAATGGGGCCTGTTTTAATCGACACGTGCAGACACACACACACACACAAAGATTTGCTGCCACACACAGACACACACACACACACAGAATACACACACACACAGAATACACAGAATCACTGAGACACACACACACACACGCACACACGTCTTCTCGCTGAAGCAAATGTCTTTCATTAACACACACACACACACGCACAGACTCACACACTAACGTCTTCTTCTGAGGGCGTATTTGGCAATATGTAAGTGCTGAGATCGTCAAGTTCTCCATACCGGAGACGTGTAAATGTAGTAATTACTTCAACGTGATGCCATCTCCATAGTGTCTCCCAGTGTTTGTGTTGATAAGACGAGATAGGAATGAATGTGTCCCAGACGGGAAATTAGGGAGTAGTGTACGTCTGAGTGTATAATTTAGGCCCCATTGTGTATATAATGTGTGTCTTGTCTTTTGTACGGTTTGCATTGAATAAAAAGCGAGAAAAAAAACCCCGCATACGAACGCTGTGAAGTCAACGAAACACATTTAAAAAAAATGCAAAGAAAGGCGTGCAAAGATGCAAAGAAAACGTTTTTTTCTGTCTATCGCCATTTATTTTTTTACGCGACGCGGGAAACCCAATCGATGGAGGAGGTTAATGTGTGCGAGCGCGCTAAGACAAGGCCGTCATAATCTGGGCGGCGGCTTGCAGCTTCAAATGCTAATTCCCCGCAGGACGGCTATTAATTATGTAATTCATGTTCCCGTAAAGATAACGCCGGGATCCCTGTCTCTGCTCTTGAGTGACGTGTCCCACTTAATCATCCAGTTCCCTCTTCTTTTTTTTTTATTTATTTTTCCGGCTTTCACTTTGTCGGACTTCTTTATATAAGCGTTGCAATGCAGTGTGCATGAAAATAAGCTGGGTGGAAAGAAAACGTGTTTTTATATCAACCTCGTTTTAATGGCTGAGAACATTAGCCGTGGATTGAGCGAATCGTCCCTACGCCTCCACCGTAATGTTCACGATGCATTGTGGGTATTTCGTCCCAATGAACCGCAAGAAAAAAGGAAAAAGGAAAAGAAAAGAAGTCCGATGTTGAGATTTTGACTATCAATATGCATTGCGCTGGTCAGTCTTTGTGGGAGAACTCCCTCACCACCACTGAGCACACACACACACACACACACACACACACACACACACACACACACACACACACACACACACACACACACACACACACACACACACACACACACACACACAGAGAGAGAGAGTCGACTTCGCTTCATGAATACGTGAAGACCAGAGCATGATCACTGCATGGCCGCATATGACGGAATGCATTATCTTAGCCCGCCCGTCGAGCCGAGTGCATCATCAAATAGGAAAACCCCGGACGCCTTCAGACGATGAGTTTTATTTGGGGGGGGAGTGAGGGGGGAGGAGCCATGATCTCCCCGCAGAGCCATGGCTGGGCGGCACTCATCATCCGGGTTTTATGGCGAGAGACACGAGGCGAGCTTTGTTTGAACTTGAAAGCCGCGGCAAACAAAGACGAGCGCAAACGCACACACACACATTCGCAGACGCACAAACACACACACAGACATGCACACACACACACACACACACACACACACACACATTTATATGTGTCTCGGGAGTCAATAAAGTGCTATCTCATCCTATCTTGCACTGTGCAGCCAGACACGCGGAACGCATATATATATATATATATACTGTACATACGCACACTCACATATTCATAACGCACACACACACACACACAAACAGACACGAAAACACACCGGCTTACACGTACGCATCCGTACACAAAAAAAAGACAACGCGCGACGGGATTCTCCGGATGATTCATTTGCAAATGGCCGAGTCCCTCACACTGCGCCAAACATTATCTCGACTTTAATGACCAGTTTGTCGCCCCGTCTTCCGTATATTCTCCCTGAGTAGCACAGCCGCATCTCGTGTTTTTTTTTTCCCGCCTCTATGTGAATATACACACGGCGAGGAAAACAACCGCATACCTCCCGCCTCGTCTCGCCATGTCGCCGGCTGGAGGAAGAGGAAGAGGAAGGGGAAAAAATGATGCAATCTTTGCTTTATAGGGCTCTAGTGGGAAGAAAAAAAACACAAACCCCGGTGATTTATCTCCTGGCCGGCGAGCGAGATGAGAGCTTTGTGGGTCCTGCGGCTTTTGTGACCAATCTGTCGCAGTAGGGGGGCTTCCGTGCTGAAACAAGAGGAGCGGATGAGCTTCCCTCTTTGTTTGTCTTCCCGCGCCACCGAGGTCAAAGGTCCCCGCGTGCCGTGCGTGTCAAGAACACTCTACAGTCTGGGTCATAACCAATCGCTGTTGAACCCCCCCCGACCCTCAACCCGCCGCCGCCGCCACCACCACCACCCATCTCTCCCTTCACCCCCCCTTCACCCCCTCGAGAGCTTTTCTCTCACTTCGGTGTTTTGTCCGGAGGTTTGGTGACCCCCTGAATCTTATGAGGTCGGAGGTCGAATAAGGAGAAGCAACGTGAGCCTACGGTGAGAAGCTACCCTGTGAAACCAAGATGGAAATGTTATCTTATCAGAGTATCTGGATTGAAGTTGGACGTTTTCCACTCAACTCCATACATCTCTCTTTTCCTTCCAAGTCATCTGCTGGAAGATGAATGAGAGATGTGTCTGTGTGTGTGTGTGTGTGTGTGTGTGTGCGTGTGTGGGTGTCGATGTGTGGGTGTGTGTGCGGGTGCGCGTCTCGACGTCGGCCAGGAGCCCCCCGTCCCAGGTGCCTTCAGATGCCTGCCTGTCGGGTGCGGTAGCCGGTGGATGGCCTAACAGCCTCCGTCAAGCTGTCCGTACGTCGACACGGCAGAGTCGCTGGTTCTCTGTGGCGGTGCGGGTGCGGCGGTGTGGGTGGGTGCAGGGCGGTGCGTCTGCGTGCGGAATCGCAGGACACCTTGCTTTTAGCAAACCCAATAGGTCCACGGCAACCACCTCTGTGAGCCTCGAAAAGGCCGACCAAGATCAACTCTCGAATACGACCTCGATTCAGACGAGACAACCCGGCTGAACGTTAAGCATATCAGGTAAGCGGAGGAAAAAGAAACTAAACCAGGATTCCCCTAGTAGCGGCGAGCGAAGAGGGAGAAGCCCAGCGCCGAATCCCCGCCCGCGCCAGTCGGGCGCGGGACATGTGCGTACGGAAGATCGTTTTCCCGTGTCGGCGTGGGGGCCTGAGTCCTTCTGATCGAGCTCAACCCAGGGACGGTGTGAGGCCGGTAGCGGCCCCCGTCGCGCCGGGCGCGGTCTTCCCGGAAGTCGGGTTGCTTGGAATGCAGCCCAAAGTGGGTGGTAAACTCCATCTAAGGCTAAATACTGGCACGAGACCGATAGTCGACAAGTACCGTAAGGGAAAGTTGAAAAGAAACTTTGAAGAGAGAGTTCAACAGGGCGTGAAACCGTTAAGAGGTAAACGGGTGGGGTCCGCGCAGTCTGCCCGGGGGACTCAACCCGGGCGGGTTACGGTACGGCGGCTCGTGTCGTGAGGATCGTCTAGTCGGCGACCCCGCCCGAGCGGCTCCGGGCCCCCGTCTGGGCGCATTCCTCCGCGCGTGCGCCCGCGACCGGCTCTGGGTCGGCTTGGAAGGGTTCGGGGGGCCAAAGGTGGCGCAGGCGGCTTCGGCCGGCGGCTTTCAGAGCCCCCTCGCTCCGGACCTCGGCCGCTTTCCCGGACGGCGCGGACGCAGTACCTCGCTGCGCCTTCCTCCCCACCCCCCTTCATGGGGGAGGGAGGACGGAGCCCCCTCTGCTCCCCGGCGTGACTGTCAAACGGACCGGACTGTCCTCAGTGCGTCCCAACGCGCGTCGCGCCGTCCAGGGCTGGGGATCCGGCCTCACGTACACTGGCGCAAGGGGTCGGCGGCGATGTCGGCTACCCCACCCGACCCGTCTTGAAACACGGACCAAGGAGTCTAACGCACGCGCGAGTCAGAGGGTCCTACGAAACCCCGCGGCGCAATGAAAGTGAGGGCCGGCGCGCGCCGGCCTGTTTTGAGGCCCACCCTGCGACCCTCTTTCCTTTAAAATGCACACGGGACCCTAGGATAGGCTCTGTAACTCGGCACTCCTGCGAGTCAAGAGGCGTGTCTCGCTTCTTTTGACCTAAGCATCGCCCTGCTCCGTGAACCTCGGCTAGTGCTTGATCCTAAGATATTCTTCTCTTTGCTTTCCTCTTCCCATACCGTGTCTTGTGTGTTGCTTGGCTAGCGGCATGATGTAACTTCATGCTGCGTTCTATCTTGCGCCGCACTGTGGCTGCGTTAATCGTCATACCGCGTGCGCTGGACTCGCTGCTTTCCGTGACTGCGCGGCTGCTTGGGTTTTAGACTGCACTGTCCCTCGCTTGGCGTGTTCCTCGTTGGTTTTCTCGACTGCTTAACTACGGTGCTGGGCTGTTCCTAATTGCTGTTCTTCGTGGGTCCTTGCGTGGTCGGTAACTGCCGCTGAGCGATCGCCTGCGCCTTGACCCCTTGCGTCCCAGTGTATCGTCCTGTAGCCGGATCTTCCGCTGCCCTGGACGGCGCTGACTGCCTGGTTGGGGGACGTCATCTGAGTGACAGGTTCCTTTCCGCTTGTGACATGACTCAGCCGCCGGGGCGTGAGTAGCGCGGCGTCCTGTCCTTCCCTCCCCCCCATGTGCCTAGAGGCTTGGGCTGGTGAGGGGTAGGGCGAGGGGGCTCCGTCCTCCCTCCCCCCCAGTGAAGGGGGGGGGGGGAGGAAGGCGCAGCGAGGTACTGCGTCCGCGGCCCCGGGAAGCGGCGAGGTCGGAGCGAGGGGGCTCTGTAAAGCCGCCGGCCGAAGCCGCCGGCCACCTTTGCCCCCGAACCCTTCCAAGCCGACCCAGAGCCGGTCGCGGCGCACCGCCGCGGAGGAAATGCGCCCGACGGGGGCCGGAGCCGGCTCGGGCGGGGGTCGCCGACTAGACGATCCTCACGACACCGAGCCGCCGTACCGTAACCCGCCGGGTTGAGTCCCCCGGGCAGACTGCGCGGACCCCACCCGTTTACCTCTTAACGGTTTCACGCCCTGTTGAACTCTCTCTTCAAAGTTCTTTTCAACTTTCCCTTACGGTACTTGTCGACTATCGGTCTCGTGCCAGTATTTAGCCTTAGATGGAGTTTACCACCCACTTTGGGCTGCATTCCCAAGCAACCCGACTCCGGGAAGACCGCGCCCCGGCGCGACGGGGGCCGCTACCGGCCTCACACCGTCCCTGGGTTGAGCCTCGATCAGAAGGACTCAGGCCCCCACGCCGACACCGGGAAAACGATCTTCCGGGCGCGGGTTCGGCATTCGGCGCTGGCTTTCTCCGCTTGATTGCTTGCCCAATATAAGAATAGAGTATGGGTAGCTGGTCTTGTACCTTAACCTACCCATAGTGGGGGGTCTGCTGGGATCGATATTAACGAGCCAACACTTCCTTGACGTATTGTCTTCTATCCTCTTCAAATGCCCCTACAATCTCCCTTATCATTACCCACGATCTTCCGTACGCCACATGTCCCGCGCCCGACTGGGCGGGCGGGGATTCGGCGCTGGGCTTCTCCCTCTTCGCTCGCCGCTACTAGGGGAATCCTGGTTAGTTTCTTTTCCTCCGCTTACTGATATGCTTAAGTTCAGCGGGTTGTCTCGTCTGATCTGAGGTCGTATTCGAGAGTTGTTGTGTGGCTCTTTCGAGGCTCACAGAGTGTTGCCCCGTGGACCTTTGGGTTTGCTAAAAGCAAGGTGTCCTGCGACCGCACGAGACGCACCGCCCTGCACCCACCCACACCGCCGCACCCGCACCGCCACATCACCTCCACCACCTCCACCCACCTCCACCCCCTCCACCCTGCTTGAGCAGGTAGTTGTCTAAGACAGCAACCGGTGTCCTGCCCCGACACCCTCCCTCCATTGCTCCTCCCCGCCATCTCGAGACGCACGCCCTGCACCACCACCTCACGCCGCAAACCCTCCACGCCTTACTCCCGCCCCTCACCACGCAGAACCCTCAGCGACTCCCATGCCGTGTCCGACTGTTCACCACTGCGCATACCCAGTGCCTTATGACGGGACGCGGTTCCAGCTCCCGCCCTTCTCACTCGTTTTCACCCATCCCACCTCGGGGCCACCTACTCGCACATCCCGGACCAGCAGTCTCCTCGCACACAGGCCCCCTGAAGAGACGGGGGCCTCCCTGGTCCGAACGGTGCCGCGCACGTCTGCACCCCCGGCAACTCCTGCCCTACGACTTAGGGCGGGCTCCCTCCCGCCTCCACCCATCTCCCTCCCATCCCTGGGACGGGGACACAGTTGTTAGTTGTTGTGTGGCTCTCTCGAGGCTCACAGAGTGTTGCCCCGTGGACCTTTGGGTTTGCTAAAAGCAAGGTGTCCTGCGACCGCACGAGACGCACCGCCCTGCACCCACCCACACCGCCGCACCCGCACCGCCACAGAGAACCAGCGACTCTGCCGTGTCGACGTCGGGACAGCCTCACTGGGGACGTCTGAACTTAGGGGGACGAAGGCCTGCGGGAGGCCTGCGACACCCCAACCGCGGAAAGAAAGGGACCCGGAGGCCGCCTTTGGTTCCGATTGATTGCCAACGCGACTCTCAGACAGGCGTAGCCCCGGGAGGAACCCGGGGCCGCAAGGTGCGTTCGAAATGTCGATGATCAATGTGTCCTGCAATTCACATTAGTTCTCGCAGCTAGCTGCGTTCTTCATCGACGCACGAGCCGAGTGATCCACCGCTAAGAGTTGTATTTTTGTTTTTGTTTTTCGGGTTGGGGTTGGACGTCGTTCACAACAAGTGCGTATCGTTTTTCGGTCACTCACACCCTACTCTACTCTTGTGGTTTTTCCGCACCGAGGCCCCACGACTGACTATACTCCACTGACTCGTCATCAGCCGCGCGCACGGCGCGGACCGGGACTGCAGAGCCGTGTAACTCTCTCTGCTCTTCTCCTCTCCAGGCCTCCGTGACCGTCCAGGACAGTGCCGCCGTTGTATTTTTGTTTTTGTTTTTCGGGTTGGACGTCGTTCACAACAAGTGGGTTTTGCCGAGGCCAAGAAACCAGCGGGCGCCACGCCGGACCACGAGAGCCGGAGCTCCGTGACCGCCGCGGTCATTGAACCCCTCCCCGTGCCTGCGGAACAGGCCGGAGAGTGTGACAGGGTACCCGTCGGCCAGCTGCGCGGTCAGGTCGAGACCGCGACACGCTGTTTCGTTAGGTGAGCATGGTCGGGGAGAGCCATGCCCCGGTCTCCCGGAGACGACGAGCCTGGTGATGGGGGGGCCTCCCCCGGACGCCACCGCCCCGCATGCTCCGTCTAGACCTCGGAGGCTGCGCGGCGCGAGAGGCTGTCCGGCGGGTCAGCTTATGTTCGTCTCCGGTCGGGGTCTGCTCTCCGCCCAAGAAGGGGGTTGACTGGCAGAGGGGAACCGGCCGAGTTGGCCGGCTCGACCCTCGGACGACCGTCTGTCTGCGTGTGTGGCGACCGGCCTGGGGCGGCGCTCAAACGTTAATGATCGCGGCGCGAGAGGCTGTCCGGCGGGTCAGCTTATGTTCGTCTCCGGTCGGGGTCTGCTCTCCGCCCAAGAAGGGGGTTGACTGGCAGAGGGGAACCGGCCGAGTTGGCCGGCTCGACCCTCGGACGACCGTCTGTCTGCGTGTGTGGCGACCGGCCTGGGGCGGCGCTCAAACGTTAATGATCCTTCCGCAGGTTCACCTACGGAAACCTTGTTACGACTTTTACTTCCTCTAGATAGTCAAGTTTGATCGTCTTCTCGGCACGCGCGCCAGAGCCGTGAAGACTCCGGCGGGGCCGATCCGAGGACCTCACTAAGCCATCCAATCGGTAGTAGCGACGGGCGGTGTGTACAAAGGGCAGGGACTTATATCATGAAATGGGACTGACTGACTGACTGACTGACTGACTGACGTACGTTTGGGTGTTTGACGCAACGCCTCACTGTAAACACGGGGGGTAATGACAGCGTTCATGCAATTCACAACCATGCGAGCAATAATTATGACGATGGCCGCTAGCTATTCATTGCTCAGAGACTGAAGGCCAGATGGATAGATACAGTATATGGCTGAATAGATAGATAGAGAGAGATAGAGAGAAAGAGAGAGAGAGAGAGGAAGCCGTAGATGCAGCACAGAGACCAAGTCCATGAGAGCAGAGAGAAGGCAATTTGTAGCTCGATGGCGTGTTGAAATCCTAATAACGTGCCCATGCCTGAGCTTTAATGGATAATTTCGACCACGTTGGACCTCATCTCGATATCCATCCACATGAAGGATATCGTGTGAAAAACGCCTCTAGTTGTTGTCGATGAGCGTCTCTGGGGCTCCGCGCGGCTCAGCGCCGATGCGACAAAATCGTACCCTTCATGAATGATGGAGCCGGGCTAAGACGGCGGACGGCGGGGCAAGACGCCGGACGACGTCGAAATGTGTCATTCGGTCCAAAACTAGCCAGGGAGATCTGGGTGGTGCAGGCAACACGGAGGACAGGTAAACATCGTTCATTTGCAGAGCACGCACTACTACGACGCACATTGAAATGACACAAAGCCGGGTTCGAAAATCGGTTGTTTAGGTTCGCCGTTAATGACCTTTGTAATCGGACGGTGACAGACGCCGACGCTACGCCAGCCGTGACATTATCTAATCTCGCCGGAACACGCCGTGAGCCCGGACGTCACCTGCTGCTCCCGCTGCTGGCGTGTGATATTTGTGGCTGCTGACTTATTACAGTTTTTCCAGATTCCTGTGGTTTTGGTTCAACTGCATAATAGTAAAAATTAACAAGCCGGGCCCAATAATAACGCGACACACTTAGCGGATAACGCGCTATTTCCGACTTTAGCTCCGAGGCAAGGCTTCGCCCTCCTCCTCCTCCTCATCCTCCTCCTCCTCCTCCTCCTCCTCCTCCTCCCACGTCGGAAAAACACGCCTAACTGCCAACTCAGGATTTCTGCGTCTCCTAATAAGTTATGATGTAATTTTCTCGCCACCGTGATAAGGGACCAGGGAGCTGACGAGACAATCGTTGGGGGGTAAATACTTTGAGTTTAATTCATGCCGCCGCGGAAAGGCTACACCGTGTACACACAGACTCGACTCTGAATTATGCTCCTAATGGGAATTTAATCCAATTTGGGTCGAAGTGGCTGCCTGGTTCAGATATCTACCTCGTTGTTGTTTATGAATTTTTGCTGTATTTTCCTTTATTTTCCATGAAACCAAATACTGTGCGTTAAAGACACCTATAGTACGTAATATTCTCAGAGTGGAATATATTTGCACATCTGTCGAGTATATATATTAGATACTATTAGTCCTACTCGCCATTTTTACGACTTAGCAGAAGTCCAATGGTAAGTAGAAAAGCTTTGGTTGACAGAAATAGGCCATCAAGTACCTACATCAAGTATGCCCACAGGTACAGGTAAGTATTGCGAACGTGGGGGATTGAACCGGGTACCTTTTGACTGTGGGGTCTGACACCCGAGCTACCTGTCACAACACTGGCCTTAGCGTACTCACTGTATATGTACCTCAAGACTTGACTATTATCAGACTATTATTATTGGACTTACAATGACACGAGACTTACTGGGGGGTAGACCTTCAATGACACGAGGGGGTAGACCTTCAATGACACGAGGAACTCACTACATAGCGTGCAGGCATTCTCACTGTACTGCACTGCACTGTACTGGTCACTTATCATGTATCATCATACTTTATCATATCATGTTATGTATAAGAGTATAAGAGTATACTCTACACTGTACACTGTACTTACTAGGTACTATTACTAATTTTTCTGAGTTGTTTAGAATGTATGTTTAGAAGAATACCGCAGCAGAGAACGGGGGGTAAGCGTTCCATTGTCCTTGTTACGTTTGGCAATAAAGACATTTTTGAATCTTCAAGAGCCGAGGAAGCGGCGCCAGCAGTCCCGTGGCGTGAGATACATCTCTGCCACGACGGGGCGCGTGACAGTTGTGCAGCATCGTCGCTATCGCGTCGGGATTGGAACGTATAAGCGAACTGACGGTCGGGAGAACATTTATCATTGGCAGCGTGCCTTTTAAAATAGCATATGCACTTTAGGAACACTTACTCAACTGTCAAAATGAAGAAGAAGAAGAAGAAGAAGAAAAAAGAAGGTGAGATAATTTCTTCCCGGCGTTCCAGTGGTCCTGCGGAGGAGAGGAGAGGCGAGGCGAGGGGGGATCGGGCGAGAACGATCCAGTGATCTACGCCAGGTCATTTTCTCCACCCTAATGAAATGAAGATGGGTTTCGCGGCGCGGAATTAATAGAATTCTGGATTCCGTGTGACACGTAGCGCGCGGGCGTAATTCATCGGCGATGAAGATTTTTTTTCCCCCAAAAGACTGAGGGGGAAAAAAAAACGTGAAAGATTGCTAATAAATCCAGGTTGAGACGTCTGTCATACTGTATATCGGGGCTGAGGGGGGGAAATACATTTTAATCATCTTCTTTTAAATGGCTCCCCCCCCCCCCCCCCACTCTCATTGTTTCTGTTGTTGTTGTTCTACCTTGTTGGTTTTTCATGAAAACTTTTTAAGATTTGCATGCGTTTTTTATGCATTAAAACATTGAGCAGCTGTGAGCAAACGTCAATCGTCCCATTGGCCCGTCG
>PIJE02000777.1:152876-157876 GCA_002895965.2 Coryphaenoides rupestris | reverse complement strand
GCGGACGCTTTTGTCCGAAGCGACGGATAACAAGTACGTCGGTCGAAAAACAAAAGAGTGAAACAACAATATACATCGCTGACGGGTGCGGTGTATCTATCCGTCGTCCTCATCTCTAGTGCTGTGGCTCCTACGCATCGGCGACGACCTCGCTTCATCTCCCAGCAGGGCCCGGGATTTGGTTCCAGGGTCCCGTCGGTTTGGTTAGACGTGTCCGTTAGCGTGTCCGTCCGTTAGCGTGTCCGTTAGCGTGTCCGTTAGCGTGTCCGTCCGTTAGCGTGTCCCTTAGCGTGTCCGTTAGCATGTCCGTCCGTTAGCGTGTCCCTTAGCGTGTCCCTTAGCGTGTCCCTTAGCGTGTCCGTAGCCTCCATCCCTCATCATGTCCCTCAGTCTCCTCACACATCACACATTTGCTTGTTGTGCAGCCAGGACCACCCTGGGGGAGAAACTAACAATCGCTCAGGACATGACGACGTGACTATGAACGGCGACTTTTTTTTCTTTGTCCTGAACGCCGAACTCGCTGTGTCCTCGTTAGTTTCCCCGGAAACCACATTCTCTCGCACACACACACACACACACACACACACACACACACACACACACACACACACACACACACACACACGCAAGCACTCACGCGTTGAGCACACACACACGCGCGCGCACGGCCGGTTCACTTTAATTATGGCTTTGCTTGGCTTTTATTTGGGGTTTTATGAGTCCCCGTTGGGCCCCCTGAGCGAGGCCCCGGACGGCCCTAGAACCGGGATCCATTTTATTATTCCCGCCTTCAACGTTGTTTGTTTTGCTCTCTTTCTCCGAGGAGTGGTTTTTTTTTTGGTGGGTGTTTTTCTCGGCCGTTTTAAGTTTAGCTGTCGAAAGTTTGGGTTGACTCAACGGATTTTCTAGCGCAGAAATATTGCTTTGTGTTGAATCCACGCGGGTAATCGTGGCTCATGATTAAATTACGCCCACAAATTAGATTTAGGATAACAGTTTTGTGTCTCATCTCGGAAGAAGCCTTCTATATGCCACTTTACAAAATCATATTTAATATCTGGGGAAGTATACATTGGCATCTCAAACAGGCTGTTTGAATATAGCTTGAAGGATTCCAATAGTTCATTGATCCCGTGAGATAAAAAGCGGGAACTTTTCGTACGCATCTGTTTGTTTCAACTTCAAAACCGGGATGGATTGAGACCGTCCTCCAAAAAGCTGAGAGATCGAGATTGAATAGATTTGGGGGCCAAACCCGGTGAAAATCTTTGTAATAGCACGTAAACACGCAATGTAATGAATATATGTATGAATTAGATCGATCCCCTTGAAGCCACTATCTTTAAAAAAAAAAAAAAAAGGTTATGTAAATGTCTTCAGGGGTCATCTGAGAGATTTAATCAATTTCTCCAGAAAGCAGAGAGGTTCCATATCTATTTCAGGCTCACACACCTTCTCAGCAGTGCAGCAGTCTGGCACACAACCAATAATGACAGGGCCCCAAGCACACACACACACACACACATGTGCAGACACACACACACACACTCTCACACACACACACAGGCATACACAAGTTCACACAGACACACACACACGCACTCACACACACTCACATGTGCATGCACACACACACACACACACACACACACACACTCACATGTGCATGCACACACATTCACACACACATTTACACACACACTCACACACATGCACACACACACACACACACACACACACATGCACACACACACACACACACATGCACACACACACACACACACACGCTCTCACACACACTCACATGTGCATGCACACACTCACATGTGCATGCACACACGCACTCACACACACTCACATGTGCATGCACACACACACACACACTTTCACACACATGTACACACACACTCACACACATGTGCAGACACACACACACACACACACACACACAGGCATACACAAGTTCACATAGACACACACACACGCACTCACACACACTCACATGTGCACACACACACACACACTTTCACACACATGTACACACACACTCACACACATGTGCAGACACACACACACACACACACACACACACGCACACACACACACACACACACACACACACACACACACACACACACTAGAAATCATTACAATCCCCGGCTGTACCTCTGGGGTTCGGTCGGCCGACTCATAGTTATAGTGCGGGTGCCAGGAAACCTGAACTTTGTTCAAGCTGCCAGGAGGAGCCAGCCGGGTGGGTTTGAGGTTAGCAGCACATAGGCCTCAGGATCGCGGGTTCGGAACCCAATGTCTGCAGTCTACCGGTGCAGGCAGAGCAAGATTCGAGCGTCAGATCCCGATAATCCAAATATTCACCGTGGTTGCTTTGGATAAAAGTGTCTAAATAGCGCAAAACCAAACTGTCACAGGCACAGCTTGAACTTTAAGGTTGGGGGTTCATTAAAAACGGTGTAAAAACAGATGCTTCGTTAACATGAAAATTAATAATCAGGATACCAGCAGGTGCGTCTTCATATTCATACCAATATGCCCAAAGAGTGATTTAACACGGCGAGAATTACCATCGAAACGGAACCTCACGCAAACCAAAGCCACACCAGAGCCGCGAGCGAACCAGTTCGAGATCTCGGCTATCAGCGTTGCTTCTCCAGAGATCCTCCTCGCAGGCGCGTTGACAGACGTACCCCACGGCGTCTCATATGAACCTCGGCGTATAATGGAGCAATGCATGCAAAGAAATGATTAGTTCTGTGTTATTATAAAATAAAGTAGGGCAACGGCCGCTCCAAACGTGCTGCTTCTGCTCGCAGCTTTCGGCCAGAACCAACCTTCCATCCACACGACTTCCCGCACTCCACACACCCTGCAGTTCCTTGGGTCCTCAGCAATAAAGCTGCCAGCAGTAGGTTTGTGTGTGACAGTCTATTGGATGAACAGTTGGAGGGATACATATAGAGGCAGGCATACATATAGACATACATACATACATATAGACATACATACATACCTACATACATACATATAGACATACATACATACATATAGACATACATACATACATACATACATATAGACATACATACATACATATAGACATACATACATACATACATACATACATACATGCAGATACTCCTTCCATTATAGTTATGTTAGTTAATTCTAGTTCTGTTAGTTTTAGTGAGATCAATTTAAATCCCAACATACATTTTTGGCTACAACCACCGGAGCGTTCAGTGAGCCCCTTGAACAAATGCCGACCGTGCCTATGCACACACTGCAAATTACTTTTTCCGCGCGCGTGTGTGTGTGTGTGTGTGTGTGTTTGTTCATCATCATTACTACGAGTAAACATTATTTCATCGGACACTGTGCCAACGAAAAACAGCAAGAGTGCAAAACGGCGAAGAGTGAAGTGTTACGTCGCGATCGACGACGACAAACTTCTCATCATCTGAACTTAAGACGACGAGAGAGATGCGAGAGAAGATGCTTTTTTTTTTTTTTTACCGCTGCTGCTTGCTGACTCCAGAGATACAGCGTCTTCAGTCACTCGATACACAGGAGAGAGCGCCGTGTCCAAAGCAAACTGTCAAACCACGCTCGTCTTGTTTTGGGGTGTTTCTCGCCGCTTGTGTTGGCGAGCCAGCATGTTTACGACCGGCATCGTTGCGGCCCCCCGGCGCCGGGGGAATACGGGGGGCCGAAGCCAAGGTGAGTGTTTCAAGAGGGAGGAGCGAGGACCAAAGTGTCGTCCAAGGTACCCGGGGGTCTGGGGTTAGGTCATCAAGCAAGTCGGGGTGAAGGGCATTTTGCTCAAGGGTGCCGAAAGGTTTAACTTCATACTCCTACATGGAATAGTATTACGTTAAAATAGGTAAAAAAACGTAAGTTAAAAGCCTTCATAACTTATAATAGGTAAATACTTAAGTTAAAAGCCGTTCCCACATAAAATAGGTCCACGGCCATTGTGTGTGTTCTGTGCCTGTTCGAGCTCAGATCTCTGACTTAGCTTGACGGTCGGGGTACCTAGTAGACCCCCCCCATCCCCGCGCACTGCGAGGGGCGGCGCAACGCAACGCATCGGCGGTCCTCCCCTGGTCCTACGCGGCGGGGGACCCTCGGCCCGAGCGCGCTGGCTTTTCATTTGATTATTATTTCAGTGCAGTGAGCGCGCAGTGCTGTCCTTACCTAGAAGCTGGCGTCCCTTCATCTCACCCCCCGTCCCCCTCGCCGCCTCGCCGCCTCGCCGCCTCGCCGCCGCCCCTCTCTCCGCCAGGGCGCCCTCGCTGTTTCGCGCATTATAACATCATTTCACACAGAATGTGCTTGTGCCTCCGCCTCCGCCTCCTCCTCCTCCTCCACCACCACCACCACCACCACCACCTCACCCCTCCCCCCCCCCCCCCACCCCTGTACCAATCTGTCTGTTGCTGAAGTTATCTTCCCTTCACTTCTTAGCCTTTTAGTTGTTACTTTTGGATCGACGACGACTTGAACTCTTTGTCCTTTGACGTCGGCCGCCGGCTACTTCAGTATGCGACGCGCGGGCGGCTAGGTCCTGTTCAAAATACAATAAATAATAAGAAAATACAAATGCTTCGTACGTAAAACATCTCCGCTGTGTGGTGTGTGTGTGTGTGTGTTCGTGTGTGTGTGTTCGTGTGTGTGTGTGTGTGTGTGTGTGTGTGTGTGTGTGTATGTGTGTGTGTCTGGCACAGTGTGTGTGTGCTTTTCGTGCACTCTGTCTTCTCAGCGGCTCAACTGTCAACCCCACCACCACCCTCGCCCAAAAACACCACCGCCAACCCCCACCCCCCCCCCCCCCAAAAACCTGACAAATAAATAGAGACGCATCGATATAAATTATTGTTAACGTCACGAAGGCGGGGGGGAGAGACGCCGAAAGCGTGAGGAGTCGGCCATCGTTGGGCACGCGATGCGGATCCAATATCTTCCCGGGATTCCGGCCCATC
>PIJE02000777.1:145376-150376 GCA_002895965.2 Coryphaenoides rupestris | reverse complement strand
CACACACACACACACACACACACACACACACACCTGCACAAACACACACACACCTGCACACGCACACACACACACCTGCACACACACACACACCTGCACACACACACCTATACACACACACACACACACACACACTTGCACACACACACACTTGCACACACACACACACCTGCACAAACACACACACACACACACACAACCACACACGCACCAATCTCATTTAGAGCGGAACGGTGTTAAAATGAGTCCATGGAAGAGAGAGTGTGTGTGTGTGTGTGTTGGGGGGGGGCAGGCGGGGGGTGGAGATTGAAGAGCCCAGAGGTAGAGACCGTCGAGAGAGAGAGAGAGAGAGCGAGAGCGAGAGAGAGTCCAAATAATCTCCCGTATTGATTCCATCTGAGCCCGGCGGCTCCTGATGGACACTATTTACGAAAAGCGCCGATGGGCATCATATCCGGGTGACTGATCGCCCAGCCAGTGCTTACGATAATGGTGGCGTAGCGTAGCGTAGCGTAGCGTAGCGCGGACGCTAGCTCTCTGTTCTCCTCTCTCTCTCTCTCTCCTCTTCACCTCCTCTTTCTATCGCCTGTTCTCCTCCCCTCGTTTTCTTGCCTAATCCTGTCCTCCTCCTTGCCTCCTCATTCTCTCCTCTTCCTTGTCTCTTCCTCTCCTCATTCTCTCCTCTTATATTCTCATCCTCCTCTATTTACTTTTCTCCTCCTCCTCCTCCTCTCCCCTCCTCTCCTTCTATCTTCACTCCTATCTTCTTTCTCCTCCCCTCCTCCTCGATTCACTCTTTTCCTCTCTCCTCCTCTTCTCCTCATCTCCTCTCTCCTCTCCCCTCCTGCTCTCTTCACTCTTCTCCTCCTCCTCTTCTCGCCTCCTTTTCTTCTATCGTAACTCCTCCTCTGTCCTCTTCTCCCCTCCTCTGTCCTCTTCTCCCCTCCTCTCCTCTCCTCCTATCCTCTCTCTCCTCCCCTCCTTCTCTGTCCTCTCCTCTCCTCACCTCCTGAGATCAGACAGTGCAGCAGCAGATGAGCAGTCCGTGTTGTTGACGTCTCGGAAGACAACGTGTGCTTTTCTTAAGAGTCGATTGCACTCAGTCTGGCCATTAAAATGACAGAGAGAGAGAGAGAGAGAGAGAGAGAGAGAGAGAGAGAGAGAGACCTAGGCGTCGTGCGAGGTTTAGCGAGGTTAGCGACAGCGGCCCCCCATTGGTTAGTTAGCGTTTGTCCTAGCGAGCGAACGCCGGCTACGCTACGTCGCGCTGACATTTTAGCAGTCAGAGAACGGCTCACACACACTCCACCGCTGTTGAACGTCCAAAATTAAAAGAAATAAAATACGTGAGCCGCGAAAAGAGAGCGTCTTCGAAGAGGGCGGACGGCGCGGTGAACTTTAATTTCACCTGCCGTCAGAATAAACCCCGCCTGGCCCTTCAATGGCGCGTGACGACTCATTGATTCACTCGCCTGGAGATTTCGTTAGCCCTTTGTCACGCGTGTTTTGTGTTTTGATCTCTTGAGAGACGCATTCTCTATTTACTCCTAAGTGCATGTCAAGAATCTATTATCGCCTCTCTCTCTCTCTCTCTCTCTCCTCCTTGAGAAGGACTTGAGATAGGGGGGGGGGGGGGGTGTGAGCACACACACACACAAACACACACACCACACAAAACGAGCACAGAGAAGTGAATTATTCCTTTCTGATGGACACAACAAAGGGCAGCCGGACCCCCACTTCGCTGGGGTTGTGACACCCCATGTGATGTCTTCACGCCATCGACGCCATCGACCTCTCTCTCTCTCTCTCTCTCTCTCTCTCTCTCTCTCTCTCTCTCTCTCTCTCTCTCTCTCTCTCTCTCTCTCTCTCTCTCTCTCTCTCTCACATTTACAACACACACACATCACAAGCACATACTCTTCATATACTGGATAATATGGTACACTGCCATACGCAACTGCCCTCCGTCTCCGGTTTCTGCAAAAATATGGAGCTATATATAGAGAGGCGATAAAGATTTATGATCATGCACTTAGGATAAATAGAGAATGCGGTCTCTCAAGAGATCAAAAAAAAATCCACACGCGTGACAAATGGGCTATATGATATTAACGAAATCCCGCGAGTGAATCAATGATGTCGTCACGTCGCCTGTGAAGGGCCAGGCGGGTTTCTTCTGAAACGGCAGGTTTGAAATTAATAGTCACCGCGCCGTCGACACGCTCCGAAACTGCTCTCTTCGCGCTCAGCGGTATTTATTTTCTTTTAATTTTTTAACAGGGTGAGTGTGTGAGCCGTTCTCCTTGACGCCTAAAATGTAACGGCGAGTAAGCGGTAGCCCTGCGGTTCGCTCGCTGGGTTGGGTTTGCGCGAGGTGAAATAACCAACTAACTCAGGGCCGCTGTCTGCTAACCCTCTTGTTTATGGTAACCTCGCTGAACATCTGGGTGCACTGACGACTAGGGTTGTGGGCGATAATGAGCCTCGAAATCAAATAGTCACGATTGTATTTTCAAACTTTTTTCCTCTTTGCCCACGCCAGCTCATAGTTTCCCAAGAAGGTCTCTGCTTCAAATATTGCTAACTATTAAAGCTAATAAGCTAGTATATAATTATGTACAAATCATGGATTGGTAAAGATTCTAGTCTGCCATCCTTGTGGATTTAAAAAGGAGTTTAATAAGATAAACAGCCACAGAATTACATTTATTTGATTGACTGTTACATGTATTTTATTGATATTTTGACCGCTAAATGAAGACGTGTCTGTTGTCATTACATTACTTAACATTATTGCCCGGTGCGCCTTTAACATACTGACGGTTTCTTTTTTCGCCTCATGTGGTCATTACCCCGATTATCTCCCATCGTCGCTCACGGAAATACTTAGAATACGATGCTACGGGTGGGTGAGCTAGGTCTCGGAAGACGTGTAGGAAGACCCGGCTCGGGCCTCTGTACACAACACTAACACAACTACAACAGGACTGGATCATGTGGGCGGGCAGTAGCTCAGGGTAAGAGGGCCCGCTTTCGTCTGTTCGTCCGTGGTGTCGATCCCCGTGTCTACTCCCTTCTCCTCCTAGGCTAAGTGGGAGGTGTCCGCCTGACAGAGACACCTTACCGTAACCTGAACTGCTCCTTGAACGTGTTGGTTGTTACCCTTGCAGGGTTTGGCACCACCGCCGTGTAGTGAAGGGTGAATGTGAGACAATGACTGTAAAGTGCTTTGGAAAAGCGCGCTGCTTAAACTGCAATCCATTGTTCCCCCATTTAAACCACTAACGTGGGATATTTCAATCTGGAATTCCATAGTACGTGCACCAAACATAAAAACAAAACAAAGACACACAGTTTAACATTTAGAGCATATTACTTCTTGTCCTGATTAAATAGCTCAAGTCTGGAACCCAGTTTATGAAACGTTACCGGCGTTGCATGGTTTCTCCAATTTGATTCAGCAGATATAGAGTAGCGGGGAGAGATAAAATAAGATTGTTGATATGTGGATGGCTGCATGTCGTAAGGTGATGGTGGCGGCGTGCGGCGAACGGCGGCGGCGGCGGCGTTATTATTAGACGTGCAGGCCGTTCGTTTATCGCCGCCTAAAGTGGCGTCGTAACAGCCGAGGCGCGTCGCTCGGAACACAAACCCTGCATTGCTCATTAGACCCTCATATCCCCTCTTGCAACCAGCCTCAGGTGGAGAGAGAGAGTAGACATAGAGAGAGAGAGAGGAGGTTACAGATTGTAGCGAGAGTAGAGAGAGAGGAGAGAGAGGGGGAGTAGGAGAGAGACGGCGGCTGGGGGAAGTGAGGAGAGAGCAGAGAGGGGAGGAGAGAGAAAGAGAAAGAGAGGGGGATCTGAGAGGCGAAGAATAATGCAGAAGAGAAGAGAGGAGAAAGAAGATGAGAGAGATACAAATGACAGAGGGAGAGAGATGCCAAAAGAAGAGAAGAGAGAGAAGATAGAGAGAGAAGAGAGGAGAGAGAGAGAGAGAGGAGAAATAGATGAAGAGAGGGAGTATCGAAGAAAGAGGTGCTGGAGAAGAGTATCAAGATATAAGGAGTAGACACAGCGAGAGGGATAGAACGAGATCAACCAAGAGAAATAGAAGTAAACGGAGAGGGAAGGGAAGAAGAGAGAGCTGAGGGGGAAAGAAGAGAGAGAGAGATGGGGGTCATCTCTACTTGTTTCTCCTTGCCCTTAAAGAGGAATCTCTCGGGCGTAATTTGATTATCCCCAGGCAGGTTTCCAGCTGAATGCAGATAAGATACACAGCCGATTTCCTTAACATTGAATTAATAGTTAGGTGGTCGGCAGTGGTGTTGGAGGTGCTGGCGGTGTGGCTGGTGGTGACGGTGACGGCGTGACGTTCAAACAGGCTTAGGCCACAACCACCGCCCCCCCTCCCACCCGCCGCCACTGAAACCAAAGCAACAGCGGGGACCAACACCTCACCCACCACCCAGCCCATCTATACATCTTGATTATTTATACGCCGTCAATTGGAGCCTTTTGAAAGATATGCCGGGAGGAAAAAAGGTAAAATGGATGTTCTCGTACTGTGAAGTAGAGAAAGGCTGGCTTGGCTTTACCAGACACACACTACACACACAGGACACCACACACTTCCAAAAAACCCCTCCCTCACACACAAACACACCCTCCCTCACACACAGCACACACTACAGACAGCACACACACACACACACAACACGCAGCGAGAGCTCCGTATATCGGAGCATTACTCCATAAACACCTCCTCCTCAATGCTCTCTCCGCACGCTACAGAAGGCATATAAATCCAAGCAACAACACAAACCCGAGCGAAAAACACTCTCTGAACTGCGAGAGAGAGAGAGCAGAGCGAGAGAGCTGAGAGAGCGAGAGAGCGAGAGAGCGAGAGAGAGAGAGAGAGAGAGAGAGAGAAAGAGAGAAGAGAGAAGAGAGAGAAGAGAGAGAGAGAGAGAAGAGAGAGAAAAGAGAGAGAGAAGA
>PIJE02000777.1:134790-145351 GCA_002895965.2 Coryphaenoides rupestris | reverse complement strand
ACAGTGAGAGAGAGAGAGAGAGAGAGAGAGAGAGAGAGAGAGAGATGATGCGTCTGTCTGTCTCCGAAATACGCGTCTCCGGCAAAGTAATTGCAAGCAGAGGAAGGTACCTAGGTGCACGGCATGGCACGCACACACACACACGCACACACACGCACACACACACGCACACACATGCGCAAGGTGCTCGGGAGAGTTGTTGCGTGGGAGATTTATATCGATGCAAATGCGTTCAGGAGTTAGAAGCGGCAGAAACGACCACTTGCAGCGAGTCCCATTAAAACACAATAAAGCAGGAGAACGGGTGAATTACAGCCGCTCTGAGCTACGCTCGCTTTCTCCTTCTTTCTTCCTTTCAAAAAAATTATCATAATCCAACAAATGTGTCCCAACTGTTACCTTCAGACAGACAGACAGAGAGAGAGAGAGAGAGAGAGAGAAAGAGAGAGACTTTCAGATGGGGGAGGGAGGGAGATGGACATCAACGCACACACACACACACACACACACGAGAGACACGATCCCAGACACACACGCGGAAAACATTGAAACGTGATAAACGTGATAGCCCAGCCGCTACAGTGCGACAGCAGCCCTCCTCCTCCTCCTCCTCCTCCTCTTCCTCCTCCTCGCCTGTTCATCACTTCCAAACGAGCAGCTGCCTGCGTCGAGCAAGGTCGCATCCGGGTTGGACCATCCCTCTCTCTCTCTCTCTCCCTCCCTCTCTCCCTCTCTCTCTCTCTTTCTCCCTCTCTCTCTCTCTCTCTCTGTTTCTGTCTCTGCAAATCACATTGCGTCGTCTTGAGCCTCGCTGATACACACACACGCACACACACACGCACACACACACGCACACGCACAGATTTGTTTCTTGCAGGGTTGGTGGTGGAGGAGACTGTCCTCCAAGGTGTTGTTGTGTACGCACGCCATAAAGGGAAGTGTACAGGCCCTGTGTGCGGCTCTGCTTCTTAAGTGTTGTTGCGGCTGTGTGTGACAAAGTTCATACTGAATTCTAGAGGCAGCGGTGTACACACACACACACACACACACACACACACCGACACACACACACACATCCACTGACCTCTTGGTGTCGATGATTAAGCGACCTAATGTTAGAGATGAGACGAGACAAGTGAAAGAGATGGGAGTCGAGTGACGCAAATGATAACAAACACAAAGGAGCACAAATATGCACATAATTTGCTCAGCTTTCCCAAAACACATTACAGATGCTGTGTTGTTCCTGACTTTGTGTTGCTATGTCCTGCAGGATGGGATAAGACAAGTCATTCCTTAACCTCAGATGGGTGGGAACAAAGACATGGGAATATATGGGAAAGATGGGAATATATGGGAAAGATACGGGAATGATGATGAACACGTGATCCTCGATACAGCTTTGACTGGAGGTCGCTCTGTGGCGGGGAGGTTATTGAGTCTAATTAAGTGATGTACTATTTAAGTGTGTGTGTGTGTGTGTGTGTGTGGGGGGGGGTGGGGCCTGCAACACTATCGGTAGTAAACAGGCTTGATAAAACACACACACACACACACACACATCCACACACAAACAAACGCGCACACACGCACGCATAAACGCACACAGAGATGCACATACAGACACACACACACATACGGGCGCACACACAGACGCAGACACACACACACACACACACACACACACACACAGAGAGAGACGCACGCACTATTGCTGCAAACATTCGTCAAGTGCACTAACACTGACCTGAAGTCTATGCATACAAAAACCCACAGAAATAACACAAATGCACCTGCTTTGAAAAGAACAAAACAACAACAACAGCAGCAGCAGCAGCAGCAGCAGCAGCAAGGTCTGGCACCTGCAGGCAGCGCAGTTCTGCAGCGCAACTTGCAGGTTTGCAGGATTGGACGCATGCATGTGTGCAGCCTGCAGGTCCACATCTCCACAGAATAAGAATATAAGGAATATAAGAATATAAGAAATATCAGAAATATAAGAAATATAAGAATATAAGAACACAATAATATAAGAATATATAAGAATATAAGAAATATCAGAAATATAAGAATATAAGAACACAATAATATAAGAATATAAGAATCATATAGGGTCTCTTATAAGTGACAGAGAACAGGTCATCCCTTACCTTTACATTAACCGGGACCCCCCACCGTGACTCTCTCTCTCTCTGTGCCTTTTATCCAAACATTGAACCTCCTCAGAGTCAGAGTCCCAGGTCCAGGTCCGAGTCAGAGTCCGAGTCCAGGAGTCCGAGTCCAGGAGTCCAGCTTCTCCGGTCAAAAATACTATCTCTCCGCTCTCTCCTCCTCCTTCCTCCTTCCTCCTCCTCCTCTTCCTCCTCCTCCTTCTCCTTCTTCTTCTCCTCCTCCTCTGTCCGGCTCTATCTATATGTCTTCTCTTGTCGTTTACACTACAGCCTGCCTCTCTCTCTCTCTCTCTCTGGCGTGATCATCATCATCATCATCATCATCACTTCATCTTCAGGGTTAGAGGAGAGAGGAGACGAGCAGAGAAGAGAGGAGAGAAGAGACGAGAGAGGAGACGAGAGAGGAGAGGAGAGAGGAGAGAGGAGAGAGGACGCGGTGCAGACGCGATCGCGAAAGTGGAGCGATCCTCCACTGACCGGAGGAGAGAGAGAGAGAGAGAGAGAGAGAGAGAGTGCGGTTTAGAGCGCCGAGAGCGAGAGAGATGGGGAGAGAGAGAGAAGAGAGAGAAGAGAGAGAGCGAGGGGGGAGAGAGAGGGATCGCGAGATTTTTCCCCCTATTTTATTGTATTTTATTTTATTTTATTTGATTCTATTATATTTTTTCCCATTTTTGTATTTTATTTTATTGTATTTTTGTATTTTTGTATATTTCTTCCCATTTTTGTATTTTATTTTATTGTTGTATTTTTTCTATTTTTTTCTATTTTTTTCATTTTTGTACTTTATTTCATTTTATTGTGTATTTTTGTATTTTTGTGTTTTTTGTATTTCTTTTCCCATTTTTTTTTATTTATTTTATCATTTTTTTTGTAACCCATTTTTTTAAGTTGACTTACTTACCTGTATATATTTAGTTCTTTCTAAGCATATTTTTGAAACTCATATTTATACATTTGATTGCAATATTGCAGCTTTGTTCAAACATTTCTTTGTTATAGAATATCTGCAATTGTACATTTGTAAATCAATCAGACAATTGTAAATTAGACTAGTTTTTTGTTGTTATATACCACAGAGAGAGAGAGAGGGTGAGACAGAGAGAGAGAGAGAGAGAGAGAGAGAGGGTTTGTGCGCGGCGCCGTGTGCGTGTCCACGCGTTCACGCAAGGGGGGGGCCAACAGCGTGATTGGTGTGAGCCAGCCCCCCTGTCAGGTCCCCTGAGCGCTGAGAGAATCTTCATCAACCAGATTAGTGAGAGCCTGAGTGAGAAAATTAGCCCGACCAAGACATGTATCGAACCTCCACCCCCACCCACTCCACACACACACACACACACACACACACACACACACACCCGCATACACACACACACACACACACACACACACACACACACACACACACACACACACACACACACACACACACACACATACACACACACACACACATACACACCTCACATCACACCCGCTTTACACACACACACACACACACACACACACACACACACACACACACACACACACACACACACACCGCAACACAACACACTCCATCCCCTCAACATCAAATCTATCATACACACACACAAACACACACATACACTCTCTCTCTCTCGCTGCTTTTCACAAACACACACACACATCCCCGCCCCGTCTCTCTCTCTCTCTCTCTCTCTCTCTCTCTCTCTCTCTCTCTCTCTCTCTCTCTCTCTCTCTCTCTGTCTCTCTGTCTTTACTTTTCACACACACACACACACAGACACACACACACAGATGCACACACACACACACACACATCCACATCCACACATCCACAGTCACCCTCCGTACCCACTCCTTAGCTCCGGTACAGACGTGCGGTCGCGGGGGATGCTGTTCTAATCAGAGAGTCAATGCATCTTGTGCTGCTCGACTGTTGTTGTTCCTCCTCGCTAATGTCCTCACAGCTGTAATGATGTGGCCGCAGTGGGAAGGCGTGTATATACGAGGGATGAAATGTGTATGAATCGCTTTTTAAGTGCTTGTGTGTGTGTGTGTGTGTGTGTGTGTGTGTGTGTGTGTGTGTGTACTGTATGTGTGTGTGTGTGCGTGTGAGAGAGTCCTGAGTAAGTGTGTGTCTGAATGCACGCACCTGTGTCTATAATAAATGAAAGTGGGCGTCGGTGGGTCTTGTGTGTGTGTGTGTGCGTGTGTGTCTGTGTGCATGTGTGTCATTGTGTGTCTGTGTGTGTGTGTGTGTGTGTGTGTGCATCATTTTGTGTTTGTGGTTGTGTGTCTCTGATGGAGGAGATGGAGTATGGATGTGGTGTGTGTGTGTACGTGCATGTGGGAGTGTGCGTGTGTGTGTGTGTGTGTATGTGTGTGTCGTGTGTGTGTGTGTGTGTGTGTGTGTGCATGTGTGTGTGAGTGTGTGTGTGTGTGCATGTGTGTGTGCATGCTGTGTGTGTGTGTGTGTGTGTGTGTGTGTGTGTGTGTGTGTGTGTGTGTGTGTGTGTGTGTGTGTGTGTCTGAAACACACTACAACAGCTGGGATTGTGTACTGAAAGATTGTCAGAGTGGGTCAACCAAGAGGCCACCGCTCTAGTCTCGTAACCTCCCGGGACCCCAAGCCATCAGCGGGGGGTCCCGTTCTTTAATAAAAAGCCTGCGTCTTTCTGCTCATAAAGCAAACTTACCGCGTCGCTCGCCTCGGCTGGTATTCCCAACCGACAGTATTCCCCCCCCCCCCCCCCCCCTCCCGACATCAAAACTTTATGCGTTCCTCTGAAGTCTCAGCGTTCGTCGACGACGTTGACCTAAATTCCCGGGTTTCCGCGTCTTGCGTGGTTCACTGAATCCTCCCACCTTGCTTTAGTCTTGCAAAACCCCGTTATTATCTTAGTGTCTTTTTATTTCCCCCGCCTTACCGGGTGGGGTGGTGTGGAGAGTGGGGGGGTGTTAACCTTTAAAGTAAGACCCCGACACCATGGAGGATCCAAAGGTGACGTGCATCCATCTTGGGAAAAGGTCATCCAGGCATTAGCATTTCATTTCCTCCCCCCCTCGTGTGTATTTCATTTGGATCGTCTCAAAGATGGACGCTGAACCCCCCCTCCACTCCGAGCTGAGGGGCAAATAACGGAGTTAAAGATGTTTGAGTTGTCGTTATTTTTTCCGTTCCTGAGGACAAATCCAGCAAAGGGGAAGACACAAGCGTCGGCAGGGAAAAACCAAACAGAAAAAAAAAACAGGAATACTAAAGGAGAAGTGCAACTGGCTGGAACGCTGGTAATCCGGGTGAGGGTGGACAATCACATCGGCGGTGGGGGGGAGGGGGGGGGCACACAAGAGGCAGGGAACGAGGTATCTGACTGAAATGAGTCGAGTCGAGTCCCACCGCGGAGCTCCGGGTCTCGGGGCCCACCTCCAACTCGGGGACTCCTCCATCTCCATCGCCAGCCAGCAGGACCCCGCGGCTGGGGAAAATCACGGAGAAATAATTCTGTGTGTGTGTGTGTGTGTGTCGGTCGCTCGCTTCCTTATCAAGCAAAGAAAGTTATTCGGTAATATTGCCAGCATATTGGCAGCGTATTGTTTTATCACACTTTTTTATATCAAGTGTGTTATATGTGTCAGTGTCAGTGTTTTAGTTTGTGCACAATTATATGTTTTGGACATCATTTCAACGTGTATTTTTAATGTATAAGAACTCATCCAATGGGTCTCAAATTCATAGGTTTGATAAAAGGGTGTTAAAAAAAAAAGATTACGGTTACAATTCATCCAGCAAATATTAACACTGGTCTCTTCTTGCTTATACAAATCACTTCCCACCCACAGCGGGGTCTCTGTGACGTGTGGTGGTCATTTTCTCTCCTGCGCTGTCAAGCCAGCGGAATTAAAGACCCGTCCCTGTTGTAGTCTTTGGGCCAAATTCATGGGCCTGATAAAAAGGGCGTTGAAAAAAAAGACTCGGTTACAATTCATACACCGAACGATAGAGCCAGCTAGGTCTCTTCTTGTACATACAAGTCATTTCTCAGCAGGAAGTTATATGAGCTTTATTAACTTTGCTCGGCACGTCATGTATTATGTGTTTAGATGCCTCCGTGTTATCGGCCTACAGACCGTAAAGGCTTAGATGCCACAACAACTCTTGCTTTGTTTGATTGATTCGCCATAGTTTATAAAGATATAGATATAGAGCGAGCAAAATTCTCCATTGCTGGGACCCACGGTGGAAACCACAAGTATATATCGGGCTACAAACCATAGTCGTTAGGGGAGGAGTAGGCTATACAGACCTGATCGGAGACCAGATCGGCCTATGCACACATATGGTGTGATGAGACTGAATTGACTTTATCCTAATTAATAATTACTCACCGATACGTATGTCTGTCTCTGAGATAAATACGGACTAAGCAGCGTAGGGGCGCTGGGGTGAACATCGCTGTGACCGGGCCGGTCTCTTGTGACCGCACTGCAGGGTGAGCGGGAGCAGGAGGGCAATCGCGGCCAAATGGGAACGTCAAGACACCACAATTTACAATGTCCATACTAAATAATACCGGGCACCTCTTCCAGTCACAGCACAACCACAAAGCAAAGAGAAAACCACCCAGGGGGTACAAAATAAATAGAAGAATGTTGTTGGTTTTTTTTTTTTTAATAAATAACGCAACACATTGGGAGTCCCGTGATTGGTTCACTCGCTCGAGGGTGAAAATGGGACTTCGGTCGGCCGGTAGGTCACACGGAGATGTTGGCAGAATTTTGCAGCAGAATCCAGGTTGGGAAGTCTCCGAATAGATCCCCCCCCTCACAGAAAGCCCCGCCTTCCTCTCCCAACATAGCAAGTGGGGACAGCGAGAACAAAACCAAACCGTTCTGTTGATTTGTTGTCACACAGCGTTTACATTTATGTTGTCCTGAAAGAGTCATCACAAACGCAGAAAGTCGTAATCCAACGTTAATCTTTTTTCACATTCGTTTTCCGAACGACATCGGCGTAGCTAGCTAATATTAGCAAAAACGTAAGTGTATTAAATGACTAAAGATATTTGCTGGTTAACATTATGTTACTTAACTTAATAAGTTAGTTAAAGTGACATTTTAAGGTTGTCGGTTGCAGCTAGACCCTTCTAGATGAAAAGAAGAAATGTGAATATAACAAAGTCAAACAGTAAATGGTGAAAAAAAATAAAGGAAACGACAAAAACAAAACCAAAACTTTGTACCCTTTTATATAAGAAAAGAAACAATCAATATTATAGACCATAATGTTCCATGGTTAAAATGTCAGTTTTTACATCAAATTCTCCCCGAAGTGAGAAAGAATTGACGTGTTCTAGAAGTTCTACACATACTTTCCATTGAATCACAATACTTTCTTCTGTATTTTCTTATCAAGACTAGATAACGTTGTGTTAACTTTGACCCCAAAATCCTTCCCGTGTTCCCTGAGCCAAGCAAATACGCTGACATGTGACCTTGAGTGGGTGACTACAGCGTGGTCCCCCCTCTTCAACAACACTGGAGACCACTATGTACTCGGAGAATAAAGAATTAGAATCTAACATCGTATTTAATACAAAGCAAAAAAATACACACTTGATTAAAAAATAAAAATAATTAACTCAATAAAAATACATCAAAAATAAAGATTATTATTATAACCTTTAATAAAAATAAATAAATTAAAAACAGAAATACCCACTTTCGGTACTCACTCTCTCCTACGGTTCAAAGGTCTAATTTTAAAAGCCCACTTTTTTTTTTTCAAATTTTAAACACTCTCAGCAATCTCCTTGCCTCTCCGAAGTGGTTTTCAGATCAACCCCGGTCCAGATGGCAGGGGTGGCCGGCCAGAGCTGCCTCCATCTATAATCCTCTTGGCACACACGCTCCGCTTAAGCGAGAAGTGGAACGGATGCTTCCCGGCCAGTCGTCGACCGCGTGGCCGTTTACCGACGCTCCGCTCAACGCCGCCGCCCCTCCCAGGAACCACCCGGGAAGAGATGGACACAGGTAAGTATATACCGTATATGGGGCAGGTTAGCATGTGAGATAGGTTGGCCATAGGGGTAACCTCTATAGTCCATCATGCATGTGGAAATGGACTCGAAAGGGCTTTGAGGCGTGTGGCTTTGGACTCGGGTAGGTCGGTAGGTAGGTAGGTAGGTAGATAGGTAGGTAGGTAGGTAGGTAGGTAGTAAGGTCGGTAGGTCGGTAGGTCGGGCTTAGAGTCAGGTAGGCTTGTGTGCGCATGTAGGATGTAGGTCATTTAGTCTGGTAGGGCGCTTGAGAATATCGTTGGGTGAGACTGGCGACGCCTCGAGTCCAGCTACTGCAAGGCGGTGGCAGAACTGGATTTCAGGTAGGGTTTGGTGCACTGAGGAAATTGAGTACTTCTCTCCACTGGGTCCAATGAATGGCTTTGGACGACATGGAAAGTTACACAGTGAAGTACAAACACACACGCACATGCACACGCACACACATGCACACACACTTCTCACACAAATGGGTGTTTAGTTACAAGCCTGGACACAACAAGCCAAACAGAAGCCTGCTCTTCTTGTCATGCTTAGCTCAATTGAGTTCTGAGCTTGCGTTCAAGGACACACAAACACACACACACACACACACACACACACAGAAACACACATGCACACACACACACACACACACACACACACACAGAATCACACAGGCACTCAAACATACTCACACATACACACAAACAAGCACACACGCAAAAACATTTCTGCACAAAAACACTCACTCTCTCTTACACACACACACACACACACACACACACACACACACACACACACACACACACATACAAAGGTACACATTATGCTCACATCTGAGTGTGTGAAATCAATTCTCCTCTTATCCCATTCTGGTGCGTCGGTGACACACATGCACACACACACACACACACACACACACACACACACACACGCGCACACACATATACATGCACACACATACACACAGCACTGGAACCCAGTGGCTTTTATTTATATATCTAAAACCACCCAACAGCTGCAAACCCAATTTCTCTTAGACGGCACCCAAAGTCCTCGACGAGAAAAGTAATTAAACCGAAAGCTTAATGAACACACGGGCTCAGAAAATACGACAGAACCTACTCTGAGACACGCTTACAGTCGGTTATTAGTGCGTGTTCACGGCCTCTATCTCCAAGTCCACCACTTTATACACTTTAGTACGGGCAATCAAAGCAATGATTCAATACATAGAGACAGTGGACCGCACCGCAGCTCTTAGTGCACAAAAAAAACCCGTCAATCACAATCTAATAAATTGGCGATACTTTTAAAGATGTACAAAAAAACCGAACTGCGGGGGCCTATGCCTGCCTCCGGGTTGATTTGAACTAAAGCGTGTCTCGTGAATATCTCATCAACAAAAGGAAAACCCAGATCTGTATGCATTGTTAATGGTGCTGCGGGAGTATTTAAACTCCAATGTGAACGAGCAATAAATCACAACGCGTTTCACTTTTGGTTTTTTCGGGTTAAATTTGGTTATCAAAGCAGTGCCACGGCTCATTTTTCTCTTGCCGTGCCGTGCAAAGGGAAAGCAGAAGCCGTAAAATTAGTTAATCTCTTCTAATTCATCATTGTAATTTGTTGTTATTGTGAACTGTTGATTGTTTCTTTGTTTGTTTCTTTTTTTTTTTTAATCCACAATAAGACGGAGAAGAAGAGCGAGACAAATGTAGTCGATGTTCAACCGCGCGCAAAAATTCCAGGTCGTTTCGGAAAAAAATATTTTGCTGCTAAATACTAAATTAATTTAGCGTTGAATAATTCTGAACGCTAAACTCAAAGAGACGAGTCTATGCAAATGCAACACCTTTGTCTCGTCGGGGGGGAAGCAACGTCTCGCCGTTCGTTGGAATGGTAATAAAGGCGCACGCGTGTTGTATCTCTGCCCGATGTTTCATCATTTTGCTTTTGTCTTTTGAGGTCATTGCAATTCCGCTCAGTGGAACGTATTGAGCCCCACGAGTCTATTAAGATTCCAACTTTGCTTGAGGCCACAGCATATGAACTTCGCTTAATGATACTTCATTCATTATTATCAGTGGTTAGGTTCACAGCTGTGAAGAACGCTGAGCTGAAACGGGACATTTTTCACGGGGAAAAAGTTCCCCTTCCGCGACTGACAGGAAGCCATCGCTCCAGCCGGCATCCTCCCGCTTCCCTAACAGACAACATGGCCGACGGCTACGCTAATGGATTAAGGAACCCCCAGCAATTGACCGATAATGAGAAATATGGGGCAAATCACCAAGTTACCGCCGTAGTTGTGTTAAGATGTCACAACACGACCGTCTTAAAAAATATTAACCCGAGTACAAAAAC
>PIJE02000777.1:129790-132290 GCA_002895965.2 Coryphaenoides rupestris | reverse complement strand
GGTCCGCTTTGTTCTCGCAGAGAGAGAGAGCGGCGCTCGCTCTTTACCGTGGGGGGGGAGGTGCGGCCCGGGAAGGTGTGTGTGTGTGTGTGTGTGTGTGTGTGTGTGTGTGTGTGTGTGTGTGTGTGCGTGTGCGTGTGCGTGTGTGTGTGCGCTTGCTTCGGTACTTGGTGTGGTTGTGTGAAACCAACAAGCAATGCTTTGCCGTCTAGAATGCGAAGGTAACTCGGATGTTGTTGGGTTTGGTCAGGCTCTGAGACAAAAAAAACATCATTAAAAATTAAAACAAATAAAAACCATGGAGCAAGTACAAGCGAGCAGAGCTGTGTGCTATTTCTTTATTGGTCGCCGCATTAATGAACCCTTTTGCAATTCACAAAAGACAACATTCAACCAAAAACTCACGCAGGTTTGCGCGCCGGCAGCCTAGCAACGGAGAGCTAGGCTGCGCTCGGAACCAGCCGAGCCCCGGGTTTCCGCGAGACGACGGGCGCCCGCGGCGGTGGAATCTCGACGACGCTTGTTCACACTCCACACGGTCCACACACATGCACACACACACGCACACACGCACACGCACACGCACACACACAGCAAGAAGCACTCGACAATCAGGGCGCGACGGCACAAACACAAACACTGAATACTGATCCGAGGCAAAATGAAGGGGGGGAAAAAAAGCCAACCCAAATCACGACGACAACAACAACAACAACAACAAAATTGGCGTTGATCTGAGTGGGACGTTAATTAAAACTGCCATGTGTTCTAAGCAAGGCCCCCCAACACCCCCCCCCCCTTCCCTCCCTTCTTCCCCGCCGTACACGGGGTGGGGGGGGTCTGGGGCCCCTTACAATACAGGTTTCCATTAACGACAATCACCGTTGGCGACGGGAATGAAACGTCTAATCAGATGCTGGAAGCGCTAATGCCGACCTAATGAAAGAGATAAAGCAGCATCGTTTGAGTGTGTGTGTGTGTGTGTGTGTCTGTGTGTGTGTGTGTGTGTGTGTGTGTGTGTCTGTGTGTGTGTCGGGGGAGGGGAGGGGAGGGGGGGGGGGGGGGGGGGGGGGCGGCAGGCTGGTACGTGGCTCCATTTAGCGGCGTTTTGTTTTGTCGGCCCCCCTGATGGCGGGTTTGTCTCTCACGACCGACGACCGACCGGCTCGACCCTCTCCGGATGATGATGAGGCAATCACGGCGACGGGAGCGTCGTTACACCCCCTCCCCCGCCACCGTCGAGGAATATTGAACGGAGATAACAGTTGGTTTATTTTTTATTTGTTGTAATTTTTGTTCTTTTTTTCTCATCGCTCACTCGCCTCGCTCGCCTCTCGCCGATCTCGCTCTCGCTCTCTCTCCTCTCTATGTCTCTCTCCTCCTCTGTCTCTCTCTCTCTCCATCTCCTCTCCTCTCTCTCTTTCTCTCACTCTCTCTCTCTCTCCCTCTTCTCTTTCTTTCTCTCTCTCTCTCTTTCTCTCTCTCTTCCTCTCTCTCTTTCTCTGTCTCTCCTCTCTCTCTCTCTACCCCTCTCTCTCTTATCGCTCTCGCTCTTCTCTCCTCTCTATGTCTCTCTCTCTTCCTCTGTCTCTCTCTCTCTCTATCTCTCCCCTCTCTCTCTCTCCTCTCTCTCTCTCTCTCTCTCTCGCTCTCCTTTCGCTCTCTCTCTCTCCTGTTGGATGATCAAATGAAGGAGAAAAACAATAGAAGCAGCGGCGGCAGCAGCACTCGCAGCAGCAGCAGCGTCGTGTGGGAGACACAAGTGATGGGAGATTCGATCACTCACCGCCTACAAAAGAAAAAAAAGAGAAAAAGCGAAAGGAACAAAAATCCACGTTGCCGCCGAAGCCTGTCGATTCTTTATTGGCCTACAATTAAAACGAGGTCGGCTATTTTTTATTTGACCCTTCTCTCCCCCTCTGGCTGCAGGTTAGCGAGGAGACAGAGGGCTGGGGGGGGAGGGGGGAGGGGGGGGGGGGGGGGGGGGAGGTGGGTAATGATGTGTCGCAAAGTTTGGATTATTTGACAATTTGAGATCATCCATTCAGGCAGGTAATCACTTTCCGGCGGACATGGGGCCCCACACTCTCTCCACTTTTGCCAGCCGGCGCCACAAGGCTCCGCCGCGAAATGAGCCCATATTACGGTGTGTGTGTGTGTGTGTGGTGTGCGTGTGTGTTGTGTGTGCGTGTGCGTGTGTGTGCTCTGCGGGGGCACAGGGATATGGTGTCAGGCTAGCATTTGGTGAGGGAGGGAGGGAGGGAGGGAGGGATGGAGGGAGGGATGGAGAAAGGGGATGGAGCTAGGGAGGGAGGGAGGGAGGGAGGGAGGGAGAGAGGGAATGCATTAAACACTAGGCTGAGATGAAGCGACAGCCAGTGAGAGAGAGAGAGAGAGAGAGAGAGAGGTGGGAGAGAGGGGGAGCAAGAGAAAGAGTGAGAGCGATGAGAGAGAGAGAGTAGAAAGGGAGGAGGAGCGAGAGGCCAGAGAGAGGAAAGAG